>WOVY01009949.1:0-175000 GCA_013436015.1 Rhipicephalus annulatus
ACTCAGGGACGAATTGCAACTCATGATTACGGAGTTAGACAAAAAGAGCAGAAAGGTGGGTCTTAAAGTAATCTGCAGAAAACGAAAGTAATGTACAACAACCTCAAAGAGAGCAGCGCTTCGAGATAGGTATAGTGCACTTCAAGTTGTAAATGACTATGTATACTTAGGCAGGTAATAACCGCGGAGCCAAACCACGAGATTGAAGTAGCTAAAGAATAAGAATGGGGTGGAGCACATTCGGCAGGCACTCTCAAATTATGACAGGTAGATTGCCACTATCCCTTAAGAGGAAAGTATATAACAGCCGTATCTTGCGGGTACTTAGCTACGGAGCACATGTAGAGACTCACAAAGAGGGTTCAGCTTAAATTGAGGACGACGCAGCGAGCAATAGAAAGAAAAATGGTAGGTGTAACTTAAGAGACAAGAAGAGAGCAGAGTGAATTAGGGAACAAACGGGGATTAAGGATATCATAGTTGAAATAAAGAAGAAGAAATGGACATGGGCCGCGCATGTAGCGCGTAGACAGGATAACCGCTGGTCATTAAGGGTAACAAACTGGATTCCCAGAGAAGGGAAGCGGGTTAGGGGGAGACAGAGGTTAGGTAGGCAGATGAGATTAAGAAGTTGCGGGTATAAATTGGCAGCAGCAAGCACAGGACCGGGTTAACTGACGGAACATGGGAGAGGCCTTTGTCATGCAGTGGACGTAGTCAGGCAGATGATGATGATGATGACGCTTCTCAGAAGAATGACGAAAAATAACATAGCGAATGCTGGCCTACTACCCTTGCCGTATTGATATCAAGCAAGTGTGCCTAATTGCAGTAGTTACCCAATGAGTGTTTCAAAAAGGCTCTGAAAGGCCACTCTTCTAGCTTTCACTGTGACTATGTTGTGCCTTCCGTACAGGCCTGGCATTTTTTGCAGTTTGTTGATGATGTGGCTGATGAATAAATATAACACTTGAGCCTTTTGTAATGGTTTAAAGCATTCAATGACCCACCCATTTTGCTATTCACATTTTGTGATGCCTTGTAGCAACATTACAGTTCTAATACTTTATTACCCATGCTAACGCAGCTCTTTACCATACGTGAAGTCTGCATAGGTCAGTTTGCAATGGAGTTTTAAGCACCAGCGTATCTTAGTGGTAGAGTACTGGGCCATCAAGCAGAGGGCCCTAGTTATGAGTTCCATCTTGTACTTGGTATTTTTTTTACATAGTTTAATGCTGTCGCATTAAAGCTAAGAGCGTGTTCGCAGAAATTCCGGCTTCTGCCTTAGTGCTGTCATAAGCCAAAAATCATCTTGTGGGCAACTGAAAAATCGATATACGAATAAAGTGATTAAAAACTCCGGGATCCCGACATTTATCCGTACAGCTCTTTTAGGCACTGTAATGAATTCGCTAGCCTAGACCACATGCTCTGGCGTCTCCCCTCGTTATGGGGCACGGACCTATCTAGGGAAGATAAGTGGCTATCCCCTATCAAGAACCTCGACGTGGGGATCGATTATGGGCTGTCCAGAGGGTCCACGATGTCCGTGGCGGTCAGGCTTGGCTTGACTGTCCCAACATAGTAGCGACCAATGCGCGTTGAGTCTTGCCAATTGGGACTTTATTTTATATAAAGCTTCACATCCATCTATCCATTTGGGTTCGAGGGAGGTTTCAACTTACGTTGATGCGTGGCAAGCGGGTGTTCTACCACACAGCCAAGCCTCTGCTTGGAACCGCAGTTCAAAAACTACTTCTGTTTGGAATGCAGTGAAAGTAACTTTAACGCTCCACTAACACATGTATCCTGTATACACGCTTCAAAATACAAGCTGTAATATTGGGTGGTACAAGCCTACGTTGCCACCGAGCATCAGACCATAATGATTTCGTAGTTTGAAGCCAACAACCCATTACGAAAGGCACACGCGTTACTGCGCGTATTCCTTCAAGACAACAGAGGAGGTGCAGAGCAAGTTGGAAAACATTTCACGCACATAATCGCTCGTGGTTTAAAGGGACACTAAAGGCAAATGTTAAGTTGATGTTGATTGCTGAAATAGCGGTTCAGAAACATCGTGGTTCTACTTTTGTGCCAAGAAAGTGCTTATTTTGAAATGAAATCACATTATCATGGTCTACATCGCGGTAGCACACTTGAAATTACCCGCCTAAAGTGGACACTTTCACGTCTTGTTACCTTGCCCGGCTTTACTGCACGGCTGCTGACACTAGTAGCAGCGGAGCGAAAATGGCGAGAGCCATAGCAGCAACAACGGCCATTGGACAATTTTGTGCCATGGCTTCCGAGATGGCAAGCGTTCTTAGTTTGAGTGGACCCCGCTAGGTGGCATGACCTGTCTAGATTAACCTAAAGCTCCTTGATTATGGTGTACCTTGATCTTTGGAAAGTACCGCCATCCAGTGTACTCGCCGCCGCGCTCTCGACTTTCTCGCTCCCTCCTCGCACCCTTCGCGTCCTCCCGGTCTCCGATACTTTTTCGGCACAATGATTGGTCTCCTTTGCGGTTGCCCTTGGAGACGCATGGATCTTGCGCTTTGCTTGTGTTTTTTTTTTTCGCTCGCGCCATTTTTCGCCAACGCTTGGCATAACAAACGTAGCGCGCGCTTTGCGTTCTGTGCTTCGTGCGGGCGCTAAGCCGTGCTGTTGCACCTATGACTGCAACGACCACAGTGGAAATGGTTACGCACTTTTTATGATGCCCCAAGGTAAACGCGATGGCTTGCGCAAGCAGCAGTGGCTGCACAACATCGGTCGAAAAACTTCGTTCAGACAAAGAACAGTGTACTTTGCGAGGTAAGACACCTTTCTTTGATTGATTTGTGGGGTTTAACGTCCCAAAACCACCATTTGGTTATGAGAGACGCCGTAGTGGAGGGCTCCGGAAATTTTGACCACCTGGGGTTCTTTAACGTGCACCCAAATCTGAGTACACGGGCCTACAACATTTCCGCCTCCATCGGAAATGCAGCCGCCACAGCCGAGATTTGATCCCGCGACCTGCGGGTCTGCAGCCGAGTACCTCTGCCACTAGGAAGGCACCTTTCTTATCGCTCGTATTAAAGCATCAAATGCTGCATTTGAAATATTGTTTCAGCCTGCTCATCAACATACTTGTTTTTTAGGGGCGAAGCTGCTTACGCCGTGGGTCGTATGTCCCGTGTCGTCGTAGCAGCCAGTTGCATTGCATTGGATGTCAATAAAAATGGTGCCACATCATATCCACTGAGTGAATGATGATGAGTGGGACGAAGCGTTCGTCAGTCCGTCCATGTTTCCGTGCGTGCATCCATCCGCCCGTCCATGCCTCCGTCCGTCCGTCTGTGCATCCGCCCATCCGCACGCTTCGCTCCGCTCGTCATCATTCACCACGTGGATATGCTGCGACTTTTTTCTCAGCTATTCGTGCGTTGCTTCAAAGTACAGTTGTCATCAATATGCTGAATTCCTTTGTTAGAAACAAGAAGAAAGTTGAATCGTTTAACGTTTTTACTGCCAGGAGCCACTGCTAGGAATACGTGCCGTAAACATGATCGATCCTTGGCACCCATATTTGCACAAACTAATGCTTACAAATACAGTTTTTTTCCCGCAAAAGTTGATGAATGCAATTCACTGCCTCGTTAGATTTTTTCGGCTGAAAATTTTGCTATGTCGCTAGAAAGTTATCTACTTGGTGATTAGAGTTTTCAAATGTGTTATGAATTTCGTTGCTATTTCACAGACATGTGACCTCTGTTAGCGTATGAATGGATTTTTTTTTTTTTGCAGTGTTACGAACGACTTGATGTTTCGCAGGCCCCTCCTGCCTGGACCAAAATGCTGGTCTGCAGTATGTCTAAATAAATAAACAGAATAAATAAAAATATTCAGCTCATAATTCTTCACCTCGGACGCGCCTTGGCAATCGTCGAAAATGCACCGCTGTAGTCTGCTTTCACTGCGCACGATGTGATGATACAGCTTCTCGATCGCGCTTTTTGTGACTTTTAGGATTCGTTTACGAGAACGCTTGTTGGAGAAAACAAATGAACAAATGAATAAAGATGACACTAACCCCCGTATTCAGAAACGCTCCTCGACTCGAATTCCATCCTTCACTTGACCGAGTTGAGCACTGCGCCGCTGCTCGACTGAAATTGACGCTGCGCTTCTCAATAATCGCTGCAGAATATTGCCGATATGCAGTGACTTGTTCTACCAAGAGACGGCGCTCCCATCGACATTTTTATGTCGACGAGACTCCTTGAGTGAAGGAGCGTTTGTGAATACGGGGGTAATTGGCGCTCGTTTCTATAAGGGTATTTGCTTTTTGAAGGGTGGAATTGACACACAAAAACCATGAAAGAGATGCCGTCCATCGAAAGAAATAAAGAAATACACAGGCACAACGAAAAAAAAAAGTCATAGCACGGTGATAGCGAGTGAGCCATTTCTATAGGGAGACCGGGGCCGCAATCGTTTTAGGCACGCCTGGTCATGTCTTCCATTTCCCAGTAAAAAAAAAAACTATATTATCTTTTGCCACTAGTGTCACATAAGTACTGTGACCGGGATCAGTCAGTTCGGATAGGATTTTTTTTGTCGCTATCCGACGCGCAAACGGACATCCTGGTGCAGATTTTCTCCTCTCACAAGTAACCCGTTCGCTAGTTTCTGTGACAAAAACGTGAAAACACAGTTTCTTAATAATAACTTCCTTATGTTTCTGTATTGTGGCAGATCAGTCACGGTTCGCGACCCTTAATCGTATTGACATTGCTTCAAAGGCCTTCCTTCAGCTCGGAGACCACTGCGCAAGGCTACTTTCACGCGGAGAAGGTGAAACACATGGCTAAACGATCCACCATCCACGAAGTCATTGCAATATGTGACGCTGTAAGTACCTGTGTCCTATATTGGCGCACAAGCACAAAAAAAAAAAATCCGAACACAGACGGACATATCACAAGCGGAACTACATCGGATGCAAACGTACAGCATGTTATCATCCGGCAGAAAAACATCCGCATTGTGGAAACGCCCCTTAAAAACTTTTAAGTAGCATGCCACACTTATACGACTTTTGGAAGAAGCTAATACTTTAATAAACGGTTGCCTCAGTGTTCCTGATTTTATTATCACCATTTAAAAAAATTCTGCACTACTGTTACTAGTACACTCTACTACTGTGACGCGCAAGCTGCCGCAAAAAAAAAAAAAAAAAAAACCCTCCATTGAATTCTGCGGCGCGCCCGCGGGAGCGTCGGCGAAAAATGGCGCCGCGCGTACAAGTGGGTGAGGAGAATCGAGGAGGAAACGCGCGTGTGGAGGAGAGTGTCGTTACTTTCCCAAGATCATGGGGCTTTAGTTTAACCAGGTGAAATAGAACTTTTGAACCACCTGTGCCATTCGTCATAGCAACATCCAGTTGGTCTTTTTTCTATAAATCAAAGAGAAACGAACAAGGAGCGTTTTATTACATCCCTTGATGCACGGAAGGTTCTTTTTTTATTGCAGCTCGTTTGATCACTAGTGATTAATTGTAGTCGTTAATCTGACGTCATTGGGATCATATACAAGCTATCTCACTCGTGGGGCCGTCGTGTGAGAAAAATACCTAGGTAGATAGGGCACTGCTGTTGGTAATGTTGCCATTTTGGACGCCGTATATTGATATTTCACTCTGACATAAATTGCTATTTGACTTTAGTGTCCCTTTAAACCATGGTACCCATTACACAGAATGCAGCCATATGCGAAATCATCACTGCCACAAGCTAATTTCAAGTTTACTGATTACATTGTGGTAATGCACAATTTAAACTTATTGAGTAATGTCAAACAATATAAAGTATGCACTAAGTGGTTGAAGTGTGAACCAAGGACAGGATATTGCTATTGTGTTCAACTTTTAAAGGAGAAGCTTAAGGGTTTTGACTTGATGTTTTGTCCTTACTGCACGCAATAGTGGTTACGAACACCGGCAATGGTGTCGGACAACTACGGCACCAGAATCTACCTCATAACAGCTTTTGCTGTAAAGTACCCAGGATGGAAATGGGGTTCGAACCTGAGCCTTCTTCATGGCAGATCAGCATTTTAGCACTGAGCCACACTGATGCTCATAACTCCTTAGCTAGAGCCGATAGAGGCCTTATGTCAGGAACAAACCACATTAGCATATCCAAATAGTGTAGTAAAAGCATGAAATAACCAGGCATCACAAACACAAATGACAAAACGAGTGGGTCATTGAATGCCCCGCCCATTACAAAGGTCTCAGCAGTAGTTATTTATCATCAACCACTGCATCAAAAAAGAACACATAGCGCCTTGCAAAGTTGTAGCGGGTACTTCACAAATGGTGTGATGAGTGGTTCCCAACTTCACAAAACTTAGGATTTATGGTGTAGTGGGTACTTTGCAAGCGCACTTGTACTAGTAACCCCAAGAGGGTTTACAACAGGTTCTATAAATGTCGCTCTTATAGCTTTCCCAGTGACTGTGCAACACTTTCTATGCAGACCTGGCTTTCTTCATATTGCTGGGCTTCAGTTGGAAATAAACGAGATGCTAAGAAGTTTCACGTGGGTGCTTGTCACTTGTTTTTACTTCGCTTTGGTAATGGTTTTTTGGAGGTAGAGCTAGATGAGGAGGACGTACTACTACTACTACTACTGCTGCTGCTGTTGCTACTGCTGCTGCTGCTACTGCTACTGCTCGATGAGCTGTCACTGCCTGATGAGCTGCTGCTGCTTGATGAACTGCCACTGCTCGATGAAGTACTGCTGGAATCTGACTCATTTCCACTGTGAGACTCCCCATCTGATGCACTGGAGGATTTCTCGGAACTTCGTCGGGCGGGCTGTACAGGTTTTCTTGCTGCATGGAAGTGGGACAGTTCAAAGCACATATGTAACTTTAAGCACATTAAATAGATACTTCAGAGGGCTCAACATTTTATGCTCAACAAGACTATGAATCTTGTCTGATATATCAGTTCTCGTGAATATGACTTATTTTGTTCGAATTATCAGTTTGATAAATATGAATCGCAGGTAACATACAAATGTGTGTTGTAATGAAATACTCACATATATATACTTGCTAGCCAGCCTTCAGTAAGCTCGATAGTTTGTACTCGGTGGGTTCACAGGATTTCGTTTCAATTATCGGCTGTCATATAGGACTTGGGGCAATATATAATTGTAAGTTTCAAAGAAATATTTATATATAAATAGTTGCCAATCAGGGAACCATTGATTTTGGTAGCTTTATAATGCGCAAAGGGGAAGGCGCTGCGACGAAAGCAAACTAGCATGTGGTTTTATTTAGTGCTTCTCGGTGCCATAGTAACATCATGGACATTACTAAAGGACTGCCAGTAAAGTTTTGGATGTTGGCAACCGTACTAGTATTCGTTATATGGCGTGTGCATGCATGCGTAATTGAGGAACCAAATGCGCTGTCTCGTGAAGGCTTGCAGCCCTAAGCTAAGACACCAGTGCACTGAGGCATAAGTGATTTAGGTGTTACGCACATGATAGACCAAGTCCAGGCCGTCCTTTTTTGTTTATTTCATGCTAAATCAACACACCATTGTTGATGCTGCAGTTTGGCTAGTTTGGCTCCTCTGACACATGCAGGCAGGCAATTGGCTTTATTTCTGGCCGTTAGTGACATTGCACATTTTATCATCACCAAGTGGAAAAGGCAGCAGATATTATTCTAGCAAAGAGTTAATTAACCAAATTGATGCAATGAAGCAATTTGAATTGAGCAGATTTAAAATACATCGAAAATATAGCTGACCAACGAAAATTTCAAATTTGTTTGAATTAGCTGAAAGTTTGAATGTGAATTATCTGAAAGTGGAAAAATGCCAACTGTGGTATGCAGCACATAAAAAAGTATGTGAAAGTGTATTTTGCAAATATACCGATGGGAGGCACTGGAAAAAAAAAACAAGCATGACCCTTTCACACACATGCCGGTATAGCACTGGCCATTGTGACACCACCTTTGCCATGCATTTTGTCATTTTAACACCAATCAGTCTGAGTATCGTGTCTCGTCTCTCTTGGCACGAACTAACCGATAATTTCCAAATGTACCTCAACTGAAAAAAAAAGAAGAAATTATTGGTATGGAAAGCGGCAGGTCAAAGTACATGTGGCAAAAGTTACTGCAGTCTACATGGAGAAACTGAAGATTCAAATGAAGACTCAAGTCATTGTGGCGTACTGTCGTTGTTGCACAGACAACTCGGTTCTTGAATAAATGCGTGAAATAGGTCACTAACACAAAACACTTGCCAGCTGCTGAGTAAGCATGTCTTGCCTTTATGCAGCTTAGTATTTCACTGTCTCAATTAAGTCAAAGCAATATACAGATTCACAAATTCCAGCGTGATTGTGCTTTTTCAAAATGACGTGCAGTTCTGTAACCATCAACTCAATGAGCACTGTATCCACACGAGATTCATATCATGCTACATCGAACTTCTTTATCACTAACTTGAATGTGGTCACCAACCTGATGTCATACTGCTTTGTCACGTGTGACGTATATGCACCAAATGCAAAGAGTTTCCAGGTCTAGCTGACTATACAAAGTTTTTATGTTCAAGAGATATTCAACAGTCACTTTTCATTTACTTCATTATTCAACTGGGCTCCAAAATTCCACTCTTCACACATACGAACTATTGTCTATTGTTTTACATGTTCTTAAGATCATTAGCAATAGAACGAAAAAGCAGAAAAAAGAGAGCTACGAGATGGGTTATAATTATTGGAGTTAAACGTCCCAAAACCTCCATATGATTATGAGAGATGCCATATTGAGGGGCTCTGGAAATTTCAACCACCTGATGTTCTTTAATGTGCAGTTAAATATAAACACACGTCCCTACAACATTTCCGCCTCCAACGGAAATGCAGCCGCGGCAGCCGGGATTCAATCCCGCGACCTGCGTGTCAGCAGCCAAGCACCTTAGCCACTAGACCACTGTGTCGGGTAGATAAGAGGTGGATGTGTTCAAAGACCGCACATAATCATCACACAAAGCAGTGCTAGGAAATCGGCCCTGTTTTTGAGTATATCAGCTGTAGCATTTTCTGCAAATCTTACTGGCATCTATGCAACATTGATTGCAGTTCCCCACTTGCCGATAGACTAATTTATTCAATGCCCTGGTAAAAGCTGCAGCTTCACCTGACATAATACATCCTTGCAGACTACTACTTGTGCATTTCCAGCACAGACAGAATGTCGGTCTTCAACTTATTATTTTTTATTTGTCCTGTGCCTTTCTCTTCTGTCATTTTCATTTTTTTATGCACTGAAAATGAATGACAAGTCTACTTTCCAATTAGCCCAGCTTTCTGCTTTAAATTGTTGGAAACGAGGAAGGACACTACATAGAAAATTGAATTATACATGCACTGGTGGACTTTGGGGCACAGTCACCTGAGCAGCGCTTTACATGTGAACACAGTGCAATGCGCCAAAGCTAATTTTTACTATGATAAACAGGCCTGCAAACAATTAAAAATTTTCATTTCACTGAACCAGCGCACTATGGAGCATGATGAACCTTTACTTGAAACCGTACTTTTCTTTGTGTGTTGACCCTTAGTTAGCTGTGCACCCCAGCTAAGAAACTCAATTCAACGTAACCAAGAAACATGCATACGAGATAAGGCAACTGCTGCGCAATCACGAAATATTAGAAAGTGTTCCACATTTAAGCGATAGTTTGGGTTGAGGTCCCCGGTCTCCGCTAATCATGGGGCACAAAGGCCGCCACGATAAGCATTACGATTCCCTTTAGTCTCTCTTTATTTATATATCTTTAGAAATGAACGTTGTTTTATTTTTATTTATTAAAAAATTTTAAAACATTCTTAACGTGCAGTATTTGTATGACACGAAGTCACCGCCTGCTTGTGCTGCGTTGTTTCACCGCGTAAGTACACATGGGCTTAAGTGAACGTTAGATCGCGATCGAATTTCTCGGTCCCGATTGACTCATTAGCGCCAGAGGCGCGGAAAACCGTCAAACATGGTCCAGAGGTTCAGTACGGATCGTGTTGACCGCAGTCGAGACTATACGCCCTGCGTCACTCCTATTATTCGTCTTGCTATGTTGCGAATTCAATCCAGCTAGGCGAAACCAATGCGGAGTACGTACAGTTGCATGGTGCTCGCTAGGAGTTGCTTCTTCACGTTATTCTTGAGAAGTGTAGTCCTCGAATCTCTGTGCACGTATTTGCGCTTCCCGGTGCACTGATACGTCCAGTGGCCCAGCTCCAGGCACTTCTGACAGCGCACGCCGGACAGGTTTTCTCTAAAAGGAAAAAAAATTAAAAACGAGACCGAAGTCCATCGGAAGCTCTGGGCAGTGCTTGAAGGGAGGCTAAAGCAAAAAGTGTACTTACACTTTCTTTTTAAACGGCATGTTGAACCGCAAGCAGCACGAACAGGCCACTGACAACAGAAGCGTTGAGGTTGCGTGCTTGCGGTCAGTCAAGTCGGGAAAACGCCGCCAAAGAAACGAAAGCTACACGCTTCTGCACGAAACGTCAAACGGCGCGACCATGTTTGTTTTGATGCACTAGACAAAACGATTCAGTAACCCAATGAAGTGGAATATGGAGTACCTGGAGTAATTTGCTATTACGTCTCCCAGAAACTGAACTATGCTCGCGTTTATAGCGTGATTTTATGGAACGACATTGGCCTCTGAGATAAAGTCAGAAATATTAATCTCAGAGGCTCGCTACAATAAAAACCTATAGAGATTGACGTTGGTTTTGGCGGTCATAAAGTTTAACTTATAGTATAAAACTTTATTATACTGGTGAATTGCAGCAGCGAGTGTGTAGTGACACAGCCTCCCTAGAGAAATCTAGGAGGCTATGTTGGTGTGCACTAAAACTCAGCCGCAGTGTGGCGCAGCGCTGCGTCATGCCGGCGCCATTTTTGAGGTTTTCACGCAGCAGACGACGCATGCTGGGTGCAGCGTAGCAAGTTTCCTCTGCCTTTGTGTATGACCGGGCAGCAGTACGTTGGTGCTGTGTGTTAATAACGTAATGAAAGCAACATACCCTTTCTCTCTGCCGATATACCGCCAGCTACGGATGTGAAAGTTGCTGCTCGGTGACTACGTAAAGTCGCTGTCTGACCGCGTGCGCGATGGGTACATCACCAAAGTGGCGAGACCCCTTCGCGCTATCCAACGACTACTTCACGAACGATGTCAGTTCTTAACCTAGTGTACACGGTACGTGCTGATATCATCAGCTCTCCGGTTCACAGGTACGCCAGCAGCGGTTTCGTGAAGCAACGTCGTGTGAAGCTCTTCGTCGTGGTCGCGGCAAAGGTAGGCTGTACTACGTTATGAAGCGTATGCCAGTGATTTTACGGTTTTTGTTAGATATCCGTAAAGTTAACGATAAGACAAGTAATCAATCGCGGATGTGGCGCCGAGTCTATCGCACTTTCCTGCTGCTGTTCACTAGATAAATACCCAAGTTACCGATATGTACCTCGTCTTTTTCGCGCCTAAGGTCGTGCTCGCAGTATCTGACCGCATAAAAAAAAAAGGGGGGGGGGGCAGATCCCGCGTACAGTGGGAATCGATGATATGCGAAGCACGAATGAGAAAGGTTGATATGTCACATTAAAATGAGCACAACGTTACGAGGTGGAGATAAATGATGCCGTACATGACTTCCGTGTCATGATTATCATGTTTGGATGTGTCGTTTACCTTCATCTATTCACGTCACGTGATACCAAACTTAGTATATGTGGAGCTAGTGAAACGGCCGCGAGCACTCTATTAGCGAGGTATGTTGTCATGTTCTTACATGACACGCGTGTTAGGATTATCCTGTCTGCACCAGTCATATACTTCGTCATTCATTGACGTCACGTAACACCAAATTTGGTATACGTGGAGCTAGCAAAACGGCCGCGAGCGCATCATGAAGGGCCCAATATACTCCGATGTAGCGTTGACGCGCGCGCACGCTGGGCACACCGCCACTACGTTAACAAAACGCGAGCACTCTATAGTCGGGCGCCAGGCGCGACCAGCGTCCTTCGGCGCGGCCCGACGGCAACCGGCGCGAAATGCGACATGCTGCATTTCGCGCCCATGCGTTACCCAGACAACACTGCGTCTCTCTCTTTTCGTGACGGAGGGACGCCAGACGCGCTGAAACGCGCCTGCGTCAAAGAAACGCAGCGCGGCGCGTGCCTGCGAGTATATGGCAGGACCGGCACTTGGCGTGGCAACACCGGCGTGACGCGACGAAATGAACGCATGCGAGCACGCGCACCGCGTCACGTCAAAATGTATTGACGCTTTGACTGTGCCATGTAGTCATGTTCTCTTATGACACGCACCTCATGTATATGATGTTTGCACCAGTCACATACCTTCGTCAACCATTGGCGTCACGTGATACCAAATTCGGCATATGTAAATCTAGCGAAACGGCCGCGAGTGTATCATCAGTGTGGCGTGTAGTCATGTTGTTACATGACACGCATAACGTGATTATCATGTTTGGATGTGTAATTTGCCTATGTCGTCCGTTCGTGTCGCGTAATACTGAGCTTGGTACATGTGAAGCTAGCGAAACGGCCGCCAGCGGATCGTGAGCTTGGCATGTAGTCATGTTGTTACATGACACGCATCACATGATTATCATGTTCGCACCAGTCACATACCTTCGTCATACATTCACGTACTGTAATACCAAACTTGGTATATGTGACGCTAGCGAAACGGCCACGAGCGCATCATGAGCGTGGCATGTAGTCATGCTGTTACATGACACGCATGTCATGATTTTCATGTTAGGGTCTGTCGCTTGTGTTTGCCTTGCAATCATGCCATACCATACCAGTTTTGCAACATGCCATGTGAACGAGGAGGAGGAGGAGGAATAAATGAGGAAGGACAGGGAGGCCATGTGAACGAAACCACTGCAAGAGCTGCAGGAACATGGTTTGTAAATCTTGACATTCATGACATACATGTCATGATTTTCATGTTACGACTAGTCAAATGTGTTCTTCATACAGCCATGTTATGTCATACCAAGTTTGGTATTGATACCATTGTCGAAACGGCCAGGAGAGCTAAAATTTGTAGGCGGCTAAATAGATAGATAGATAGATAGATAGATAGATAGATAGATAGATAGATAGATAGATAGATAGATAGATAGATAGATAGATAGATAGATAGATAGATAGATAGATAGATACGCTCAAAATCGCCGAAGTTGGCAAGAAATGCTTCGCATTTAAAAAGCCGAAGCAAGGTGTGTGTGTGTGTGTGTGTGTGTGTGTGTGTGTGTGTGTGTGTGTGTGTGTGTGTGTGTGTGTGTGTGTGTGTTTACAGCTGAAGCGAGAAAAATTAAGCACCGAAACGAATATTTGTTCAATGTGCAAGAAGTATAAGGCCTGTGGTCTCAGTTACGTCGCACAGACAGGCAGATGCCTCCATGTGCGATTACTCGAACCCAACCGGAAAGTAATTGATTGATTGATATGTGGGGTCTAACGTCCCAAAACCACATATATATGATTATGAGAGTGGATGGCTCCGGAAATGTTGACTACCTAGGGTTTTTTAACCCTTTAATGTCTGAATTGTGAAACTGCCGAGCTAAACAAAAAATTGTTTTCATTTTCCAGCTTTAAATAGCAACCTTTGAATGATTCCGCAGTTTAATGAACTAAAATGGAACTTTAGTGCATACTTTTGTGTATGTCGCCAATTCTCCGTATGCCACAGAAGCAAAGACCTTGCAAAAAAAAAAAAAGGTCCTTGAGCACTACGTAACATGTTGCTTGCCATCTTTTGAGCGCGTACACACCAAATAAACAAAACCATTGAATATAAAACTTACGTCATGAAGGCGAGAAAAAAATGACGAATTTGCATGTTACGCTGCAAATGTGATCGAAAGACGATAGTCTTGCGTCTGGAGAGAGTGTACAAAACGTTTATTTGATGTTCTGCGCAAAAAAAAAAAAAAAAACGTGAATGTTTCTCTGGAGGCGCTGCATTAGAGTGCCCCGAGCGTGCAATGGAGGTGAATGAGCGCATCTCGGCACGTTAGACACGAGTGCCATCTGGTAGTTATCTTCGAAAACAAAGAAAGGTGTGCGGCCCGCGGAGAAAGATGCACGCCTGTCTCGGAGGTGATAAGGTGTAGAACGCAAAGCGACGGGCAGGTGCCACTACCGTGACGTCGTAGCAAAGCGTTGGAAACACCTTTTTGAGCATCACGTTGCACTGTCAGCGCAGCGCGATTAAACGCTACATTTCTTAGAGTTACTTGTGTGTGCCTCTTCTATTATAAAGGCAAACATACAAAGCATCGGCGTGTTGTTATGGTGCCTCAGATACGCGCAATAATTGTTTTTCAATTGATAATCGCACAAGTATGAATGCTGAAGCTTGAGCAATATTGGTGGGCGCCGCGAATGGGGTCAGCCGTTCGGTGCCGTTTGAGGTATCGTTTGGGCGGACAGACAAATGTACAGACAGACAGACAGACCAAAATTTTTTGGTCTAAGGTCCCCAAGAAAGACTATCGTCTTTAAACAAACGAAGTGAGAGGTGTTGCACGTGTTTCGCGCTCTCTGCCATCAGCTATACGAAACATTTGGTTCTAGCTTAAAATACCTTAGCCGAGACAGCGCTAGATTTTTCATGCTGAAAGCTCCCCAGGTGGTCTAAATTTCTGGAGCCCTCCACTACGGCGTCTCTCATAGTCATATGGTGGTTTTGGGACGTTAAACCCGACATATCTATCAACGCTGTAGTAGAGGAAAGTTTCGTCGCCGAAGTTTTGCAAATGCGACTCAGAAGCACACCGAAGGCCAAGAAACACCAGACAACACTCATCACATAGGCAAAGCAACCATATATATAGTGGCAAGCATATGCTCTTCTGCTGCGTTACAGTGGAGCTGCGTGAAAACCCCCCAAAAATGGCTCCCGGCTCGGCGCACGGCTGCGCACCACATTGGGAATGAGTGTCAGTGCAATCTCCCTGAAAAAAGAATGTAACCGTTCATTTTTTTTCGGAATTCTGAGCGCGCTTCAATGTTCTTGCCGACCTATGCTTGTGGTCAACTTATTTTGTTTTACAGCCAAAGCTGTACATGGCTTGGTGAAACAAATACACCATTCGCCACGAGAAACGCTAAAGGCCCAACTACCATAGCCTAACCACACGAAGCCGTGTGCGGCGCAGCGCCCTCTGCCTATGCGGAGAGAGGGCATGGAACGAGGCGCGCCCTTTCTCTTCCTAGGAAGAAGGCGCGGCGCCGCGTAGTCCTCAAACGGCTCCATTGCCTGCTCCGTCAGTGAAGTCGTTCTCTACGTCGCACCCAAGTGCGTGGCGTCCTTCATCCCTTCGAAGCCGTGCCGCCGAGCCCGCGCGCAGCAGTTTCAACGGAGTGGCTTTGTAAGAGAAAAAACGAAATGAAAAAAGGGCAGTGCCGCCACTTGTGAAAGTCCCCTCAACAGCGCAGTACAGGCATGGGTAGTGGCAGAGAAAGAAATGTAGGAGTGCAGGAAAAGATGCGAAATGAGGTAATTTGGCCCCGCCCTGTGCTCGCGCGCGTGTCCTAGCTCTCAGAAAAGTCGTCAAGCAGGTCGACAGGCAAAGGAGGGATGTAAACAAACATCACGTCACTGGCTCACTGGCGCGTCAAATTCGACGTCGCAGGTAGGTCCAACTTACAACTTCCTCATAGGGAGAGCTTGGACCGTATGAGCGCATGAACACAGCTTCGGGAAAACATCGCCGTGAGCTCATCTGTTGTAGAACATTAATTTTCACCGGTCCGATGCAGCGTTCCGGGTGCAAGAACAGGCTTAGGGGACGAAATGTTAGCAGCAACTACGCACCGATGATCCGTCAGCCTTCCTAGCAGAATTCAAGCGACAACGGTTCGCCGAGAAAGCGGCGTTGTAGGCAAAGCAGCGTCAACGAGACAATGACAGAAACGCGTATGCCGGGGCTATAGTGAACTAGAATATCCTAGTTCACTGTAGTCGGGGCCGACGCCTGCTTTCGGCGGAAGTTTTTCAAGCGGCTTCGGCTACGACGTCTGCAACCGCCTGTGCCCGCAAGTTTCAGCTCCGCTGTTTTACTACGGAGTGTTTGGGCTGACTCACCGTAATATAACGTTCTTTTAAGAAAATGGTGAACCCGTTTTTCTCGTAAGCAACTGCATCGCATGACATAGCATTTTGCACGTGCACAGAAATGTGTGTGTGTATGTGTGTGTGTGTGTGTGTGTCTGTGTGTTTCAAGGGAGAGGAAATATCCATGCTCCCTCATAGATTCCGAAAATTGCGATTCGTCCTCAAGGTCTCCATCTCTTTCTCCGTCAAGTAGACGGGCCTGCTTGATCGTTCTTTCATATCTGTCACATAACTTACGTTCGTTTTGTGGCATCGAAATGACATCGTGACGCCGTCGCCTAAATGCTTCATATTCTGCATAGTACGTGTATCTACCGTTCCTCCCTCGGGTATACCGAACACAGCACCGATGGCGGTTGCTAGTACCTGCGCGGTTTTCTAATTTGAAGGATACCATTTGTTTTTTTTTTACACACTGCGCTTGTTCGATGTACAGTAAGCGGGGAACTGCTAGATACTGACAGACATCGAGGAGTAGGTGCAGGTTGGCAAAGGGCACCAATACGCGGTATAAGGATGGGTCATGGCGAAATGGCGACTCGAGAGAGAGAGATAAGCAACGTTTATTAAGCGCGCGGTGATGATAAATCGGGGTGAGCTTGAACCCCGGCCTAGGCATTGGCCGCGATCCCTTGGGCTCGGGCGGCTTCCTCTGGCGACTCGATTAAAAAAAAATGCCAGGCCTGCGCGGAAAACGTAGCACAGTTACAACGAAAGCTATAAGAGGGGCCTTTCGTTACTCGCTCACTGGATTTCGTGCCGACCGGTTGTGCCCCGCGATCTCCGACGACAGCGCAGCTCTGGCCGACTGGCTCGCCTTACATTATCTCCTGACGCAGACAAGAGCTCTCACCGAGTAGTGCCCCGTCCACGGACTCCTGCGACCGTGTCCATCTTTCCTTCTCCTTACTTCCGTATGTCAGCTGTCCCTGCGCCACGCTCTCTTCTTCCTCCTCTCTCTATCTCTTTACTTTTAATCCAATTCTTTTAATGTTTCCTTACCCACATCCCTCGTGAGCTACTGTTGAGGTGTCGCACTGTGATGCAGACAGTTACGGGGCTCACTGTTCTTTTCTCTTTTAAGAATCGCATAAGAGGGGCCTTTGAGAGCCCTTTTAAAGACTCCATGGGACACTGCAAGCACCACCGCCGGGTACCTACTATATCATAATCATAAATTTCCTGTAGTAGGCCAGCATTCACTATGCTATCCTTCGTCATTCTTTGGAGAAGATATGTGTAAGGAAAAAAAGTATTCTTCTAAAGTGTTTTGTTTCTGGGCTGCCTGTTAGAATGGCGAGGTGGACGGCCCTGCGAAGAACTATATAAACAGACTTAGGTAATAAAAAAAGGTAAGAGGGGGGGGGGGGCGAAGCGACACAGTGTCCCGACCAAACCTCAAGAGGCAGTTTCCCTTGACCGTCACTCGCTCTCGGTTCCAAAAGAGCAGGGTTATGCAACGGGACCCCAGGCAAGCTTCGGTTCGTGTAATGTTGGGCCAGCGAAACCAGAGGAGATAGCTTGTAAAACTCGTTGCATTGTGCTTGTAATTTGCCTCAGTTTTCAAGCGTACACACTCGTAGAAGCCATGCCTAAGAAGCATTGCCACTATTACAGGCGAGAACCACCAGAAGTTCCCGCTTGCAAGCGTGTTTTATAGCTCCCCCAACACCACGCCGCAAACAGAGACGGAAGAAATGCCACAGTCATTTTCTTTGCAGAGTGATAAATAAAAAAAATAAAACGACAGACTGAGGTCCCACGCGCGGCTGAGTGACGAAGAGATGCGGCGTCCGTCACTTGTGCCGCTTGTCCGTGTGCTCGGAAGAGATGATCTCGCAGCGTCGCCACTTCTCGGTCTGGAAGCGCACCTCGCGACTGTCCCTGCGCGGCACGGGGCGCGGCTGAGAAGACGCGTCGCCCGAGTCGCGCCGCGACTCCGACGAGCCGCCGAAGAAGCTCAGTATGGAGGACGCCGACTTGCTCTTGTTTATCTTGAAGGCCTTTTCCTCCTTCTCCTTGCTGCTCAAGAAGCGACGCGACGAGCCCTTGGACTTGCGAGCCGCCGGCGCCGCCTCGATGGTGATGGTCACTTCCTCCTCCGTCGTCGCGGACGACGGAGGCGACGGTTCCCGCGTCGGCTTTCTCAAGGGCCTCGCCACGGTCGAGGACTCCGACGTGGCCTCGGTCAGGTACGCCGGCACGTTGGGAGCCGAGGGCATCTTCAGTGTGAAGGACACCTCGACGTTCACGTTGCCCCCGTCGTCGTCATCATCTGCTCTGCGGCCTTTTGACGTCGCGGGAGCGTGACGCCGCTCGCTAGCGCCACGAGCCTCGGGCGTGATTAGTATGTACGGCACTGGGTCGTCCTGCTGCTGAGACGATGCGGTCGAGCGCCGTTCCCTGCCCCGATGCGTCGCTACCGTCGTGACGGGTCGCATGAGCACCGTCCGAAGTTGCTCTTCCGCCTCTTCGTCGTCGTCCTCCGCGTTGGCGCCGTCGAACACTTGGTCGCTGCCGTCGTCGTCTTGAGATCTGTGAAGAGGGCGTGGGAAATAAAATTTTGTTATCCGAATACTCTGCGACAAAGCGGTCATTCGTCTATTCATCACTACGCCAATTTCGTGATATTAGCTTCATCATTAAAATATAAAATCAGAGTCCGATGAGGTCATTCTTTCATTTTTACTTGATAGTGACGTAACGCAATTATATGGACACTCTCGGCGCTGCACTTTTAGCGTCGCCGTGGGCGCCGCCGTGATGCTCCCCATAAAGTTCAAATAGACAACATCGCCCCGCGAGCTGCATACATTCTATTTGCATGCGAATTAAAGCGCGCGAGCACAGATCACGAACGCTTATCTATCGGAGAGGAAGCGTGCTGGCCGCCTTTTGTCGTGCGAATGGCTCACGGGGCAGATGGGTGGCTGCTTGGCTACTTCTTAGGTTTCTTTTTTGTTCTCTGGCTAGGTCAAATTAATCTTGCCCGACCGATACAAAAGGGATCAGCCTCGAATTGTCACCGACATCATCATCATCATCATCCGCACTTTGCCCAGTCGGGTGCAGCCGCGCGCTAATCTTTACAGGTATCAGCAGACAGCTTTTTTTACCCGCTGGTCTCACCGCTCTGTTTAGAATATAGTGACAGACGGCACGAATGTAGTCTCCATAGCTGCAGTGGTCGCGTATTCTTTCACCGTATAGTTTTGTAGTTACGCCACATTGTATACTACAGGTAATGGCCGACAGATGCGTATAATATTCAAGTTTGTTGCTATCGCATGTGGCGGAACTGTGGCCTCTTTATGTGGCAATCGTGTTCAATTTTAGTGCCCATTTTCAAATAAAACGGACGCATATGCAGGAGAAGGAGAAAGAAGAATTACCCAGGTGCGCTGTAGAAGCGCCTCCTGAGGAGGATTTCGAGGTCCTCGGGGCTCTCGACGAGAAGCCTTTTGTAAAGACTGTCCAAGTCTTCAGCCGAGACCTACGCCAGACGACGGAGGGAGAGTAAAGAAACGGACTAGGACAGTTTGTGCATCACGAGACCCATGGATGATAAACATGATGGAACACAGAACACATATCGTACAACTATCTCGAACGCTCTTTTCGTGCGCTCACCCGAAATAGCTCCTCGTAGTTTTCGATCAGCTGCCGCACCACAAGGATGACCTCGCAGCGCTCCTCGGCCCTCTCCAGGTTCTCCACGATGAACTTGTCCTTCTCGGAAGTCTTGCTGAAGCGCAAGATGTTCGGTCCCAGCATGGTGGCCAGGTTGTGGGCGTCCATCTTGTTTCCAGGAAGCTGCGCATACAAACGTGCGCGTAAGTGCACGCGCAGCAGCATTAGATGGCACGACAGTAAGCAACCATCTAGTCGGCAGCAATCCTGGACTGTTTTACAGATGTGTTTGAGTGTCGCCATACTGGGCTGTTAGCCTTATGTGTTTTGCATCTTTAACAACAAAACGATCGTTGTTACGGCAGACGCATACGCATGAAAATGGTTGCGTTGTTGCATACGGTGTTTCATGAACTTAATCATTCACGTCGCAATATACGAAATCAATCAAACAAACAAACAAACATCGGCTTAACAGCCCAAGACGGTGGCGCCCAGCTTTCTAAACCTTTATATGACCAACAAATCTGTACCAAACTCCTCGAATTCGTAATGGCGGCCAGTAAAGATAGCCTTGATAATGCAAAGCTCAGCGCAATAATTGTATAGCGTAGACGGTGACGTAGGTAACCCGCTCAAACGCTATATCACAGCACGATTTATTTCACTGTGCACGCACATTAACGAGTGCACGCGCAGAGGGCTCAAGCCAACGGCAACAACCTCGAGGAACGGTGTAGTGAAACAGAGGTTCTGGATTTGGTAACATTTGCATTTCGCCCATGCCCCACTGATGCAAAACTAACGGTAATTTGACTATCAATAGCATCGATAGTCTTTTTTTTCATACTACTGATAGTGTGAAGAAACTATAGATAGTATAATCGATAGTACGATACGTAGTATTACTGTCAATAATACTATCGATTAAACTGTGACTAGTTATGCTGTTTGTTGGCTAGATATAGTGCCACAGCGTTTGGGATATATTGAGCCTACTATCAGCAATACTTAGTTGCACTAATTTATGAACACATTTTACAGCACAGATGCAGGGGTCCAGGTTCGCCATGTGTCGCAGATGGAAATTTATCACCACCACGAATCTCTAATTTTGCGAAATAAATTATTTCTGCAGTGAAAAAACCAGAATATGTTAATCAATAAAATGATATTAAATGTAACCAGTTACACCATACTATGAGCAAACTTAGTTGTTAATACTTTTATACCTAAATTAACAAACGTGGTGCAAGCGGGCCGCACAGTTACGACACATGTTGTGGCTTACTTTCCGCTACGTAGGATCAGTTCGTCGTAGCTATCATGTTTGAGCCGAGCATTCTTGAGAAGGCATAGAAGCACGTCAGCTTTCTTGCCCTTTAGAATGCTCCCCCTGCCTAACCGTACATCACGCAATCGGAGAACTGGCCAAGTCTATGTTGCGATGGCTTCGCGCAAGTGATGTTATACTAACGACCGTACTGAGGATACGATAGTTTTTGTTCGTCGGTGGTTCGATAGTCTAGAAGTGAATGGATGCGAGCCCGTTGGTACGGATCCATCTGGAAGAAACGGAACTAATTCAAACGCGGACTAGGAAACATCACACGGGCGCTGTCCCCGTGTGATGTTTCTTAGTCGGTGTTTGAATCAGCGCTGTTATTTTCCGAGGGAGTTCGGTAGTGACTCGGCTATCGATAGCCTCGATAGTAACGTCACTAGTTCTGCACCATAACATACCCATGTGCTACCACTGCACCTGTGGTCTAAACCGCGCCATCTCGAGCTCAGCTTTACTTAACGTATACGAGATGACGAGCAGAATGGTCGTGCAGATGAAGCATTCATTCCGGCTTGCGCTACTATAGAGAAAGTACACTCAAGCAAGCACTCACGGGCTGTCCCGTGGAAGACTTCTTGTCGACCGAGTTGTCGGCTACGGTGTTTAGGAACTTGAGCAGGGCCCACAGGGTGTCTCTGCTGTGCGTGGGCAGGAGCCGCACCAGCTGCCGCAGGATGTCCAGCTGCTTGCTTTTCTCGCGAACACCTACGAGATGGGTGGGGTTGTGCGCCATCGTGAGTCCGCGTATCACCACGTCGTAATCTACCCGGTCTGGTCGTTTTATTTTAATGTGGCGACCGATTTGACCCTCATAGAGGCGAAGTACGTTTCGCCTCGAACAAGTAACGCTTGTCTGTAGAGCTGGTCAAGCTACACTGGTTGCTTATTTTCACGCATAAAGAAAAGTTATTATCCTCCCAATATCTGTGCAAGCACTTATTCTTGCTGCTGAAAAAAAAACAATGAACATGCCCACAAGATCGCTGAAGCTACGTATAACAGGCGGCCGCCTATATCGCAGCGCAAATGTGTTGGGTCACATTCGTAGCCGACATTTGCTGTGAGCCGACATCCGATTTTTTATTTTTTATTTTTTTTATTTCGAGGGACTTAAGGCTCGTGCACACCGGCGACTATATAGCAGTGGTCGCGCGACCATTTGCGACTGGTCGCAAACAGTCGCGAACGATCGCAAACGGTCGCAAAGTGACTGCTTCGGCTAGTCGCTTCCTGACTGATTTTTCAGTCGCGTGACTGCAGTCGCAAAGCTGCTGGAACCAATCAGCGATGCTTATTTTTTTTTCATTGCGCTGGCTTCCTGCCGCCAGATACAAACGAGTGCATTCCTCTGGGTCTCTGGCACCATGGCCGCCACGGAATACTTGGCTTGGAGATGGCGGGGCGCAGCAGCTCGAGCAAAGTGTCGAATTTACGTGGCGGCATTCGCAAGAAGCTAAACACCGTCAATGTAAAGAGAAAATAAATTGTGCACAATCTTTTCTCCATATTCAGAAACGTTTGTTTGTCTTGAACTTGACTTGTCCCCGCCTTCAATGCAGCGCGTTTGGAACGCGTTTGTGCTTCATGTCTTGTCAACGACTTAAGACACCCCGTTCGAGACGCGTTTGTGCTGCATTGTAGGCTGTAGCAAGTCAAGTTAAATTCAAGGACCGGTTCTGAATACGTACGACTCTCGGAAATACTCCTCGTCGTCTCAGCGCAGCTCGGGAGGCAGGCGGCTTGCACGATCGGCAAACTCCCGCGATCGAAAGGGCGGTCACACCCGCCACCGGCTTTTTTTGTTTCTTAGGAGGCATCTGTGATGCCAGCGCTGACACCTTGGCACAGCGCACCAGCACCATGACAATGTCTTGTTCTTCGCTTCAATCGAACTTGACCCTGTTGGGAACGCTGTGCGAGAACGGATGAAAACAATAAATGCGGCGCGCTCGGTTCGCTCCGCACACCCAGCTGGCGTCGATCAGCTGATCGGCGCCGGTCTCCAGTGTTCTCGCTGATAACGATATCCGGACGTGACTACCCAGTTTTGCGACTTCCGGTCGCTCGCATGCAGCCTCTGCTGGTGTGAACATCAGTCGCTTTTTCGTCGCCAGTCGCGAATGGTCGCGCGACCGCTGCTAGTCGCCGGTGTGCACCAGACTTTACAGGCCTCGTGGGGGGCATTGAGTAAGGGGGGGGGGCAATACACAAAATATATATGTATATACATACCAAAATGGAGAAAACACAGAAAAAACATTTACGAAATTATAAGTTAAACAGAAACTCATTATATATAGTTAAACACGTATACGTACAAAAGATGCACGCATGAAAGCGAAACGCTGCGTTTCTTGCGCACAAAAAACGGAGTGGTCACGAGGCACAATCTTCGCGTACATAGCTATGACAATCCTAGAAACAAACTCATATTTAAAAAAAGTGCTTGAATTGAAAATTACCGAATTTGAAGTGCCGAGATTTAATAGGACAAAAGTGGGTGAGGAATCGTCACCAGTGCGAACGCGAAATTTCAGTGCAGAATAAGTGGCTTCGGAGTTGAAAGAACTGGCGTACAGACAGCCGGATAAACAGAAGGTAACGTATGTCACTTACGCTGGGTGTACAGGAAAGGCTGGTACAGGTCTCTGGTGAGAAGTGGCTGAGGCAAGTCGCGCAGATAACAGCCGAATAAACAGAAGGTAACGTATGTCACTTACGCTGGGTGTACAGGAAAGGCTGGTACAGGTCTCTGGTGAGAAGTGGCTGAGGCAAGTCGCGCAGATACTCCTTGAGCAGCTGCGCCACGTCGTGCGGCTGAGGTCTCTCCTGGTCGAGGTGCACCTCGCGGCCGCTGTCGAACTCCTCGCGCAACTGCGTTAATCAGTTAAATAATTAGATAATTATGCGGTAGCACTCTTACATTTTCAAATTTTTTTCAAAAAAAATTCAACATTTTGTGAGTAGTTGTGACCAGTGGTAAATTAACTGTGCTCTCTAACAAGAGCCCTTTGTTGGTCTAGCTGGCGTTTGTATGGCTTACGAATGATATGCGCCGCGCCATTAAGTCAACAGGGGGAGGGAAAAAAAGGTAGAGGGGGCAGGGAAAGAAGGGCATAGAAAGAACGTCCAATCTGTTCCTTTGTAAGTAGTGTCCCCTTTTATGAAAAAAAAATCAACCTTGAACCACATAGCCTCCGTGAACTGTGCTTTAAGCAGATATAATTCGCCTAATGACATTACTTAGCGTTATATTGTTTGCAACATAGTGTTATACGTGCTATTAGTAAAGCTTGTTTACGTCAATCACCTTTCCAGTGCAAAGGATGCGCAAACAATGCAAGTACTATTCAGTGACACTTCATTCTGCTATCGAATCCAATCGATGGGAAATCGCGCTAAAGCGGGTCTCTGTAAATGTGGCGTCACGCACTGCAAATATCACTGCTTGTATTCTGTGCTGGCATCTATCCTTTTGACGACGGTGAGTTTCTTCGCTGGAGCATTGTTACCAGGCTTTTTTTTGTTGAGTTAGATTTCAGCACAGTTCCGTTACTCATATATTGTGTGATCAACGATCCGTAAGATACTGCTATGACGGCTCATCGTGCAAGGTTGATAATGACAGACCTGCACTAGAGCATCGTCAGTGAAAGCAGTACGCTTTAAATAGAAACACATTACTCTGAATATCTTTGAGTATATAAATCTTCAATCACCAGATTAAAAAAAAATATCGGTAGAGTATTAAAGGTAACACAGAACTGCAGCATTACCTGGCGAACTCTCCGCTTAGAGCCGCTGACCCTAAATATGCCCACGGTGTTGAGACCTGCGATGCAAGCATTGCACACTGTTAGTGTCACCTCTCCTTTTAAGTTGCGTTCACACACAGTCAGGACTAATTATCTCTACGGATTTACCAATCTCAATGAGGTACCGGAAACAACGAAACGTACGTTTGTGATGACTGTAAAGCTGGTTTCACCACATTTAGTCACACAGTGGGGAGAAGCTTGCTTTTCTAGGTGCCCACACTCGACGGTTTACGAGGCGCGTCGACGGTTTACGAGGCGCGTAAGTTGAGTAAACACGTACATTTTAACGAGCGAATATTAGCAGAGACACATTGCGCAAAGTTCATAGTTTGTTTGAAGCTCGCTCTGTGAAACGTACCACATTTGTTCGCACAATATAGTGCTGTTGGGTATATTGTTGGCTACTAAGGTAATTAAACTTTAATAATCTCATACATTAACTGGGAGTGTAATCAGAAGCGAGAACAAGTGCCGTCTAAGACCGGATGTGTGTATACAGACGTCATGGACCGCACAACACAAGTAAGGTATGACCCGGAAGTCACGTCAAGGAAGTAGGAAGTCATGTGAAGTTGAACAAACTAGGTGTCTAGCCGACTTAATGCACACGAACATAGAATCGTCATGCTCATGCCTTTCGTCGCATAGAGACGGCTGTTTCTCAAGCATGAATATATCGGGGCAACTCTACATCTGTGAGCACAAAGCATGAGGCGCAGAAGCATACGAAGATTTTTTTTCTGGGGGGGGGGGGCATTTTTTAAATTTGAAGTGGGGGCCAGGCAGAACAATCGCAGCATATTCACGGAATGAATGATGATGAGTGGGGTGAAGCGTCTGCCCGTCCATGTCTTTCCTTCTTTCTTTCCTTCCTTCTTTCTTTCTTTCTTTCTTTCTGCCTGTCTGTCTGTCTGTCTGTCTGTCTGTCTGTCTGTCTGTCTGTCTGTCTGTCTGTCTGTCTGTCTGTCTGTACGCTCGTATCACACTACAGCACGCATCGGACGGATGGATGGACGCTTATGCTCCCTCATCTTTATAACAGTGCCATCTATCTTTTTTAATCGTCAGCTATACGAAAACCACAACGCCATCTAGTGACCAATTCTGAAAACTAACTACAAGTGGCTACTACAACGTACTACGAGGGAACGACCCACACCTTAAGGATCTTAGCCCTTAAAAATGTGGTCGAGTGTAATTTTGTGCTTGGTGTGCCATGGTAAAGCGAAATTTCCGGGGGAGGGGGCACTAGCCCGATGTGTGCTACACCCCATCTCCGCCACTCACGGAGAGGTGGGGTGCAGAAATGGCTAGGCGCACTCGAGGGAGTGTCGCGTTCTTTTGCGGTCAGGACACGCGCGAGGCATATACGCACCGTGGTCTTCGAGGTAGCGCAGGCAGCAGTTGACGACGCGTGGAACCTGAGGCCCGTGAACGGTGAGGCAGTCGTCGTCGCCAGGATCCGTGGTCGAGCTGCGATGCCGCAGAGACTCCACCGAATCCTGCGCGTTTGAAACACGTTATCGTCATTCGGTTACGACAACGACGCATGCGCAGCAGACATCCACGCTCGTACAAGGGCCACTTCCCCGTCTTGGCCTTCCAAAGTAATAATAATAATAATAATAATAATAATAATAATAATAATAATAATAATAATAATAATAATAATAATAATAATAATAATAATAATAATAATAATAATAATAATAATAATAATAATAATAATAATGATAATAATAATAATAATAATAATAATAATAATAATAAAAGGCTTGGCAACAAACGACAGCGTCGTCGCGTCTCGCATTCCAGCGCATTTCGTGGGAGCCACTTTATATGACAACAACGGAGCTGCTTCTTCATCACGCGGTGCTATACAGGTAAGCTCGGATGCTATGGATGGAATTGAGGACGGTTGGATAGGTGAACGTGCAAATGACCCAAGCAACGGAGACGAGTTGAGCCCGAGCGACGGCACCGGTGAAGACACCTAGCGAGGATATTCGCAGCCAGACACCATGCAGATATCCCACTGTTAGATACATACGACACGGTTAAATAGGTTTTCTTTTTTTTTTTCATACCTGGCTCGAAAATCAAACAAAATTTTCACTTTCTTGAAAGGACCACGCCCCTTTGAAATTGTGGAAAAAATGTGCGGCCGTTTATAGGGCAGCAAAGTATTGAACTCTATTTATTGGGAGAATCGCTGGTGCCCAGAAAAATAAAACACTCGCTGCGCGACGGCACCGTTGAGCGCGATCGTCGAGGATCCGACCGCCGCCTGTGAAACGTGACGGTTTAAAGGTGAAACTCCTTAAGGCGTGGGCTGAGCGTCCCTTGTATGTAGGCACCTCTCGTTTAGTTCTAGCAGTGTTCACTAGATTTATATATTATTTATTTATACAATACTGCAGACCAATTTAATGGCCCAAGCAGGACGGGCAGAAAAAAAGAATGTTCACGCACATACAATGCAATGCAATGTAACAAAAACAACGAAGCGACAAAACGCAGAATTCACTTGGAACTACAAAATAAACAAGCCACGGTAAAACAGACTTTTCGCACAAACATAGCAGGGTTTCCAATCCAAATAAAACTAGAAAATCACGCACAACTTCAAGAAACATTGCTAAAAACCCGAACGTCAGTAATTAAAAGTTTCTAAAATGATCGTGTAGGGCTGTCATAAAATTTTCACTAAAAATTCTTTCTGGAAATTCATTCCAGTCATCTACCGTGCGTGGAAAATATGAAAACTTAAAGGTATTTGTTCGGGCAAAGAATGGGGATAAACTGTGGCTATGTGTGTGTCGTGTTTCCCTCGTGGTGGACGGACTAATGAATGGAGTGGGTGATAATCCAGTCTTACACTTAATTAGGGATTCCATAAAAGCTAAGCGGGCAATTTGGCGTCTAATGTGTAGTGGTTGGATTTTATTGAGTGCCATGATACCTGACGGAGAATCACTTCTTTTATATTTATTATAAATAAAACGAACAGCCCTCCTCTGAACCTTCTCCAATTCGTTAATGTTTTTGTTCGTGTGCGGGTCCCAAACAACCGCTGCATATTCCAGTTTAGGCCTGATTATGGAATTATACGCTAAAAGCTTAACGTTACTAGGTGTACCTCGAAGTTTATGCCATAAAAGACCAAGTTTCTTTAGCGCTGAAGAAGTTACCTGCTGAACGTGGTCGTTCCAATCTAATCTGGAGTTCAATACGATACCTAGGTATTTAAACTTACTAACCTCCTCGATTAAGGTGTTTTTAATTTTGTACCGGAAAGTTATGGGGTTTCGTTTCCTGGTTATGCGTAAAAGAACTGTTTTTGTAGTGCTAATTTTCATGCCCCATTTGTCGCACCAAGATGACATGTCACATAAAGCCCTATCTAGCCGATGTTGATCAGAAGCAGACTGCACTTCAGTATAAATCATGATATCATCCGCGAACATTCCAATATTCACAATATCACCAACCACAGACACTAAATCATTAACATACAACAAAAAAAGCAGGGGCCCCAGCACACTTCCCCGGGGCACACCTGATGTCACTGTTAGAGAAGAGGAACAAGTACCATCGATGTCTACAAATTGCGTTCGATCTTTCAAATATGAATTTACCCAATTTACAAGTGTAGAAGGAATTCCTGCTTGTTTAAGTTTTAAAAGAAGGCTACCGTGAGGAACCCTGTCGAATGCCTTGCTTAAGTCTAAAAACAAAACACCAATTTGGCCGGAGTGATCTAAGATTGAACTAAAACTATGAACGGCGGTGACCAACTGCGTAACGGTAGAAAATCCCCTTCTAAAACCATGTTGGAAGGGACTCAATGTTTTATTTTTTTCCAGTACATTAAGAATATGGTTAGCTACAATATGTTCTATCATCTTGCAACAACAGCACGTTAAGGAAATTGGTCGATAATTGTCAACATGGAAGCGGTCTCCTTTTTTAAAAACTGGAATTACCCTAGCCATAATCCAATCATGGGGCAGCACGGACGTCCGAAAAGATTCACGAAAAATGACTGTCAAGAACCGAGCTAAAGATTCTGCATAGCGACGCAGAAAGGCGTTCGGGATTTCATCCGGGCCAGTAGAGCACTTAGGATCTAATCGCAGAAGCATTTCAAAAACTCCTTCAAAAGAAACAAGCTCGATCTGTTCCGAATGAGCCTCCATATAAAATTCATCACCTTGATCGTTTGAAAACACAGAATGAAAAAAAGGAATTGAAAGCATTAGCAATGGAGAGACGCGATGTTTCCATTTTGCCATCAACCAATAATTGATCGACCGATTTACGTGCCCTACGGATGTGATTCCAGAACTTTCCTGGATCGTTTAAAATGAACTGAGGCAAACTTTCGCAAAAATACCGTTTCCTTGCGGATTTTACGCTGCTCGAAAGTTTGGAGACTAACCTATTTAAGACATCACAATCGGGACTGCGAGTCTTGATACGTTTAATTCGCCGTTTTAGGTGAATAATATCTCGGTTAATCCATGGGTTGACCCTTTTGGTTCGTTTTTTCTTATCGGGTATAAAAGACTTTAAACAAAATTTGCAATGCTCTTTAAACATTTCCCACAAATGCCGCACATCATTACCTTGAAAGCTTTCGTAAGCTATTTCAAGGTAATCCAAAACAGACTCATCCCTCGCCCTGGAGTAGTCTTTGACATCTGTATGCTTAACTCCCGCCAAACGTTTTTTAGGTTCTAGAAAGACATTGGTAACTACAACCTTGTGATCAGAAATCCCGTCACTTACATGTAATGAATAATCAGAAAAACTGTGATCTAAGAACACAAGACCGAGTACGGACGGTACTTGTAGCTGATAATTGAGAGAAATGGGAGAGGAGCGTTGGGCTAGGAAGGTATTCAGCTACTTGTACATGAAGAATGTCGATACAAAATGGCGGAAGCGAACCAAAAAATTGACTGGTAAATACTTGGAAAACAGCAGGGGTCCAAACCAAAAAATAATTATCGGTTAAGAAGAAGGTGAAGGTAGCTCAGACCGATATGTGGAGAATTGGCATGATTAAGAAGTCCGCACTAGAGATCTATCGAACTTTTAAGCAGGAAATTACCAAGGAAAGGATCTATGATAATGCTCGGGGTAGTTCTCTACTGTTTGAGGCCAGGACGGGAGTATTGCGAACCAAGACATATCGGGCCAAATACGAATGGGGTAGACACGGTATGCAGTGCGTGTGGAGAGGAAGAAGGAACTGCCGAACACTTGATAATGTTCTGTAAAGGGCTTTACCCTATAGTTCAAGATGATGGTGCAGAGTTTTTCAAATCACTGGGGTTTAGAGACAGTGAGGGCAAAGTAGACTTTAAGCGGGTAGAATTAACTAGAAGGAGGTTATCTGATTGGTGGCTAAAGTCAAGACACGAGTGAAAATTAAACCCTTCACTGCAAAGTACGAATCCTCAACCTCACTATTTAAGGGAGAAAATAAATCTACCTTTTGGTTCATTAAGTATTATGGCTTCCCCGATCTAAAGGGTATAGCCATATCCATCCATCCATCCATCGATGAAAAGATGCCAGATGTTATAAACTAGACGGTGGTACTTGTAGTTGATGATGAAAGATGCGAGATGTTATAAAATAGGAATGATGTCACATGCGGCGCGTGTCATTGGTGGAAGGCAATCGTCCGATTTAGTGAGGCGACGAACGCTAGGGGGAGCGTTGTTATAAAATCGAGTGGGCAAAATGTACGGAGGATTCATGGTTTACCAGGTTTACCTACGGAGCTTCGCCAACTCATCATCATTCACTTCGTGCATATGGCGGCACTTTTTATACGCATGACATAGCACATTACATCATTGCAGTGATTTGATGAAAACCCTAAAAGGGTCATTACAAGATTGGATGAACAATCAAGTGTTTCATCATCGAAGTTATAACACGCAGTGGTCATCTTCTTCTCGTTATCGCACCAAAAAACTGTTCTCTGTGTTCTTGGACAGTCAGTAACGCTGATATGACATGAGAATAAACTCTTCGAGGTCGTTTGACCAATATTAACCGTTAGGGTTTACGTCCCATAACCACGATATGATTATGAAAGACGTGCGTAGGGAAGGGCTCCGCAAATTTTGTCCACCTCTGGTTCTTTAACGTGCAACTAACTCTAATGACACGACGTCTGGTATTTTGCCTCCATAGATATTCGACCGCCGGACCGGAGCCAGCATCCGATCCCGTGACCTTCAGGTCACCAGTCCAGCACTATCCAGTCCTACCGCGACGGGTGAGGTCATTTGAACCTCAGCGGAACTGCTGACCCAAAGGTAGCAGGTTCGATCCCCGACGCGGTGGTCGAATTTCGATGAACGAAAAATGGTAGAGACCCGTGCACTGTGCGAGGTCAGTGCAGATTGTCAAAACGCCAGATGGTCGAAATTTTCTGAGTCCTTCACTGCGGAGTCTCTCACTGTTACACGGCGGTTTCGGGACGTGAAACCCCACATAAAATCATTATTATTAGGTCACTCGAAGGCAATTTGATAATACGGACGTTATCCATCATTACCGTGCTGAACTAGCGCTCAAATAACCTCGCGGTGAGCACAGACGCTAGAGTATAACGTACCGTTACCCTCTATCTGTTATAGTTAGGGTCGCAAGTAAAAAGCATTCGACCCGCCGGCACTAGTAATGGCGCACAGTAAGCAATGAATCATCGCCAGGCGTTAGTTTGTAGACCCGCTCGTACGAGGCTCTTCTAGGCCGTTGTGAAGCCAGAAACAAACACAAACACAGACAAAAAATCGTTAGCACATGTCGTTCCATCGGGCAGTGTTCCAAGATCACTTCGTACGCGCCGTAAGTGAACGTAAAGAAACGAGCTGAAGAGAAGACGGGCACAGAACGTCTCCTCAAGTTGAGAGTGAATTGAGGCGGGTAGGGGGGAGGGAATGCAAATAAGGAACTTCAAAGGCTCCGCGCGTCCCTACTGAGCGGGTTGCTTCGCGGGAAACGAAGCGTCGACGGAGGCGCCGTTTTCGTGTCACACACACTTCGTGCGTGACGACGGAAAGGGGAGAAGATCAACGCCGCTAAATGCGTCTCGTCTGGACGGCCGGGACTAACTACCGCCAGTCGTCGTTTTCTCGGCTAGAAAGGGTTTCGGAGAACGCAGGACAGCGAGGACACCTCTTTTCAAGGCCCGCGCCGGAAGGAGAGCTGCTAGCCGGTCGGTCTTTTTTGCTCGGCCTCGGTGCCATTTCACGAAGGTTACTTGCTTGCCCCTTCTTAGCCCTACGCAACCACCGACCGTGAGAAGAATACATCCATAAGAAGAAGCCTATGAACGGTATTAAGAAAGGCGCTCGCAACGGGGCGCTCTACGTAAAACCGACCCACGCGCGGCTTCTGGAGGGAAAAAAAAAAAATCGTAGCGCCGAATGAAGCGAGGGCAGACAATACTGCCGCTCGGCCTATAGGTGAGGGCTAACACTCACGTTGAACATATCACTAATAAAACCACAAAAAAACTTGGCATCCTCAAAAGGCGATTATACCTTGCCAACAAAGAAACCAGACTCCATACATACATTTCCCTGATAAGACCATCGCTAAGATAAGACATTTCCCTGATAAAACCAGGCTTCAATCATATGGCATCCTCACACTGAAAATTTAACTTACCTGGTTGAGTCGATTTAAAACAAAGCTGCGTGCTTCATAACGTATGAAAGCGTAAGTTCCATACTGAAATCGCTTAATCTGCCCTCCCTTGCCACGCGCCGTAAACTTGTAAGGCTATCTAATTTTCACTCACTCTTCCACAGCAACTCCCAGTTTGCGCGCAAGCATATCCTCTCGCCATCACACATTTCAGCCCGTGTTGATCACCCTAACAAGGTTAATCCCATCTTCCCGAGAACAAAAAAATTGCAAAACTCGCCCTTAGCCCTGTCGATAACCAACTGGAATTCCTTGCCAGCTGATATAGCCTCTCTAACAGAATCTTCATCCTTTCTGAAAGCGTTAAAGGTGTTCTTAGAAACTCCAATCGATTAATGTAGTTATGCGGTAGTGTTGCTCATGTGAATTACTTGAATATTTTTGTGTGTGTTATTTGCGCCTACACTTGGTAACCTTGAGCCTATTGTATTTTTATTAACCTAACTTTTCTTCTGCAGATTATATATATATATATATATATATATATATATATATATATATATATATATATATATATATATATATATATATATATATATATATATATATATATATATATATATATATATATATATATATATATATATATATATATATATATATCATCAGCCTGACTACGTCCACTGCGGGACAAAGGCCTCTCTCATGTTCCGCCAGTTAACCCGGTCCTGTGCTTGCTGCTGCCAATTTATACCCGCAAACTTCTTAATCTCATCTGCCCACCTAACCTTCTGTCTCCCCCTAACCCGCTTGCCTTCTCTGGGAATCCAGTTAGTTGCCCATAATGACCAGCGGTTATCCTGTCGACGCGCTACATGCCCGGCCCATGTCCATTTCCTCTTCTTTATTTCAACTATGATATCCTTAACCCCCGTTTGTCCCCTAATCCACTCTGCTCTCTTCTTGTCTCTTAAGGTTACACCTACCATTTTTCTTTCCATTGCTCGCTGCGTCGTCCTCAATTTAAGCTGAACCCTCTTTGTAAGTCTCCAGGTTTCTGCTCCGTAGCTAAGTACCGGCAAGATACAGCTGTTATATACCTTCCTCTTGAGGGATAGTGGCAATCTACCTGTCATAATTTGAGAGTGCTTGCTGAATGTGCTCCACCCCATTCTTATTCTCCTAGTTACTTCAATCTCGTGGTTAGGCTCTGCGGCTATTACCTGCCCTAAGTAGACATAGTATTTTACAACTTCAAGTGCACTATTACCTATCTCGAAGCGGTGCTCCTTTCCGAGGTTGTTGTACATTACTTTCGTTTTCTGCAGATTAATTTTAAGACCCACCTTTCTGCTCTCCTTGTCTAACTCCGTAATCATGAGTTGCAATTCGTCCCCTGAGTTACTCAGCAATGCAATGTCATCGGCGAAGCGCAGGTTACTAAGGTATTCTCCATTAACTCTTATCCCTAACGGTTCCCATTCTAGGCTTCTGAAAACCTCCTGTAAGCAAGCGGCAAATAGCATTGGGGAGATTGTGTCCCCCTGCCTTACACACTTCTTGATTGGTATTCTGTTGCTTTCTTTATGAAGCACTATGGTAGCAGTTGATCCCCTGTATATTTCTTCCAGAATGTTTATATATACTTCATCTGCGCCCTGATTCCGCAGTGTCTGCATGACGGCTGATATTTCTACTGAATCAAACGCCTTCTCGTAATCTATGAAGGCTATGTATAGTGGTTGGTTATACTCTGAGCATTTCTCTATTACCTGATTGATAGTATGAATGTGGTCAATTGTTGAGTAGCCTGTTCGAAATCCTGCTTGTTCCTTTGGTTGATTGAATTTTAATGTTTTCTTTACTCTGTTAGCAATTACCTTTGTAAATAGCTTGTATACTACAGAGAGCAAGCTGATCGGCCTGTAATTATTCAAGTCCTTGTCATCTCCTTTCTTATGTATTAAGATGATGTTAGCGTTCTTCCAAGACTCTGGTACCCTTCCCGTCAGGAGACACCTCGTAAACAGGGTGACTAGCTTTTCTAACACAATCTGTCCTCCATCTTTCAGCAGATCTGATGTTACCTGATCCTCACCAGCAGCTTTGCCTCTTTGCATGCTCTCCAAAGCTTTTCTGACTTCTTCTATCACTACTGGTGGGGTGTCATCTGGGTTACTGCTAGTTCTTATAGTATTAAGGTCGTGGTTGTCTCGGCTACTGTACAGATCTCTGTAAAACTCCTCCGCTATTTTAACTATCCTATCCACATTGGTAGTTATTTTGCCTTCTTTGTCCCTTAGTGCATACATCCGACTTTTGCCTATCCCAAGTTTCTTCTTCACTGCTTTCACGCTTCCTCCGTTTTTCAGAGCGTGTTCAATTCTCTCCATGTTATACCTTCTTACATCGCATACTTTACGTCTATTAATCAACTTCGAAAGCTCTGCCAGTTCTATTTTGCATGTCTGTTGTACTTGACACTTTCATGATTTGACGCTTCTTAATTAGGTTCTTCGTTTCCTGGGAAAGCTTGCCAGTGTCCTGTCTAACTACTCTGCCTCCAACTTCCACTGCACACTCCGTAATGATACTCGTCACATGATCATTCATTGTATCTACGCTAAGGTTGGTTTCCTCACTAAGAGCCGAGTACCTGTTCTGCAGCGACACTCTGAATTCCTGTACTTTCCCTCTCAGTGCTAGCTCATTGATTGGCTTCTTGCGTATCAGTTTCTGTTGTTCCTTTTTCAAGTCTAGGCGAATTCGAGACCGTACCATTCTATGGTCACTGCATCGTACCTTGCCAAACACTTCCACATCCTGCACGATTCCTGGGTGTGCAGTCATTATAAAGTCTATTTCGTTTTTATTTTCGCCATTAGGGCTCCTCCATGTCCACTTGCGGTTTTCTCGTTTTTGGTAGAAGGTATTCAAAATCCGCAAATTATTGCGTTCTGCGAATTCTACTAGCAGCTCTACTCTGCGTTTCTAGTGCCGATGCCATTATCTCCTACTGCCTGGTCTCCAGCCTGCTTCTTCCCTACCTTTGCATTAAAGTCGCCCATCACTATAGTATACTGTGTTTTTACCTTACTCATTGCCGATTCCATGTCTTCATAGAAGCTTTCAACTGAAGCGTCATCATGGCTGGATGTAGGCGCGTAAGCCTGTACTACCTTCATCTTGTATCTTTTATTCAGTGTAATTACAATACCTACCACCCTTTCATTAATTCTATAGTATTCCTCTATGTTGCCAGCTATGTTTCTGTGAAGTAGGAGCCCCACTCCCAGTTCTCTTCTGTCTGACAAGCCCCGATAGCAAAGGACGTGCCCATTCTGTAGCACAGTGTATGCCTCATCTGTCCTCCTAACCTCACTGAGCCCTATTATATCCCATTTAACACCCTCTAGCTCCTCGAATAGTACAGCTAGACTTCCCTCACTAGATAAGGTTCTAGCGTTAAACGTTGCCAAGTTCAGGTTCCAATGGCGGCCTGTATTCCAGAGATTCTTAGCACCCTCTGCTGCGTTGCAGATCTGACTGCCGCCGTGGTCAGTTGCTTCGCAGCTGCTGGGGACTGAGGGCCGTGAGTTATTTGACGTATGCATGTGGGAGGTAGTGGCCAGATGCTGCACCAGGGTGGCCAATCCTTCTCTGGTGAGGGAGTGCGTTCCCGGCGGTGGTTACCGGTGAGGCCACACCCCAGGCCTCTTAATGCAGTTCCATCAACACGCGGATTTTTTTTTTTCCGGTTGGGAACTGCGCGGCACCAGGATTTGAACCACGGACCTCTTGCATGCGAGGCGGATGCTCTAACCACTACGCCATCGCCGCGCCCGGATTGTTATGTTCTAAATGTAGGTTTCAGCGGTGTATCAGTCAAGTTTGTGGTTATTTTTATAAAAATGTTTTAATGAAATGAGATTTTTGCTGATTACCCCCTTAATTAAGGGTCTAGAGAGTACGGAGTTGGACCTCCGATTAGCCTATGGGGTGCTGTTTATTAATATATTAGGCGGACAAAATTTAAATTCGTTTGTGAGGTGATGTTACCAAATTAATCTTTTTAGTGATTAGTCTTAATATTGGTCACGAAATAGTTTCGGTACTATTACTCCTGGCCTGATGAAACCTGAGCGGCGACAGGTCTACAAATAGGGCTTTGCACTGTATGAGTTAGAAGTTTCCCGGTAGGTTATTAGCAAAGTTAAAAGCGATCGTAAGGGGAAAAAAAAAACACGTGGTTCAAGACTTTGATCTGACGGGCGTACCTTTCTCCCGAACTCAATAGAACGTTGGCTAAACGGACAATAACCACTCCAGTCGCCGAATCGGTTTTGATGCTGTCAGTTATCTAAACGCAAAGCAGCGGATAGCATACACAGAAAGTTTACGAGCAGTCTCATTATGCCTCAACATTTAGCGCGCGCCAGCGACTGCGCCCTTCTAGAGCCGCAGCCTCCCACCCCTCTAAAAAAAACGATGCAATGATTGCGATGCTGTTATGGTATTTTTTTTCAACCGTCAGCTATTGACCCTAAAAGCAAGGGGCGAACATGTAACTAGGTGTAGCTGCTTCACAATGGGTTTTCTGACACAAGAGCCGACAGCGATTACCCCATTACCGAAAGCTGCACGTATTGAAACCGAATTGTGTGTGCTTCGACCAGGAGGCAGGCTTTTATTATTGGGATGAAATAATATAAACAGAAGACGAAATTTTTGAATTGGAACTCCAGCCATGTTGTGTTCGAAAGGGCAGGCAGGGGTATTGATGGCAGCAGCGCAGGTAGTGAGTGGTGCACTTTACAGGCTTTTCGTCCAGTGCGCTGTTATTTTCTTCACAGGCGGTCGCTGCTTTACAAGTACTTTATCAATTGGTGTTTGCGCTGGGTTTTTCTCAAATGCCTGAAGATGTCAATGACAAAAAAGAAGACCCAGAGTAGGCGTATTGTGCCTGACTGCAAAATATTACGCCTCAGCTCAGACGTAGCTCTTCTGTCTAGAATAAATGCTGCGCGACACGGAATATGACGAGAAAGCCAACGAATGACTTACATCTGATGCACTAGAAGCTCATATGTCATGCACTGATGAGTGGCGGATGGTCACCCTGTATAATTATATGCCAAGCTATGTTACGGGAAATCTTGTACTTTGTGGTAATCGTGATGAGTGAAAGAACACCTGTCTTGTTTCCAGTGTTGGCGGTAGCGTGCTGCAAGTAGCACCGTTACTGGTGTAGCACGTTACTTTTTTCAGTAATTTAGCAATTAACGTATCCGTTACTTTATAGAAATAGAGCGGCTTGCTCGAATCCTGCCAGTTCTTGTGGTCAGCAAGTCGTCCCTGCAACGTGGCTCTGTTTATCAGTCTTGGTTTCAAAATAAAATTTGATTTTGTTGCTTACAGGTCACGGAGCAGTTGGTAAATACCTGGGGATGCGAGGCTCACCTTGAATGCCTTTGCATATAAACATTTGCAATTTTCCCAGGACCTGTGTGTGTTAAAGTTAAAATTATTTACGCTGCAAATATCTTTTTCTGGGAACCTAATAATTTAGGGATTTCTTTATTCATGCAACGGCTACAGTTATGTATTGTCTGCTAGTATCTGCAAGCTGCCAGGATTGCAGTAATTTTGTTGAGAGATCAGGAATGATTTCTTTTCAGAGAGAGTTAATGAAATACATCTGCTTTTTGTGCCAATAAGAAATAGATTTAACATTTGCCATGACGTAATAAACCGTTACATACAACTCTCCGATACATATTAGGCCACTGTTTTATACGTCCGGCAGCTTGGGCAAAGTTTCCTAGTTTTATAGGTAATTCACCTAAAATAGTTGTATTGGTCAGAGGCTGTATTTCCTTTCTTTCAATAGGAGGAGCACGGGACTAAAAACTGAAGAGATTGACAAGGTACCGACCACGTTACAAGTTAGCAAAGAAGCAGTATGACAGACATTCATACACGAAAAATTCAAAATAAACTTTACAAGTACAACAAGACATCAAGTAATACAAAAATTGTGAAAAGAAGCGCCACAAATAGAGAGCATGACTATACATATGTATAGTCATGACGTGGCATGAACATGAAAAGCAACAATCAATAAGAGGAGTGACTAAAATTTCGGGAGATCTACTGTTCGAGAAAATAAATGAGCTGAGCGAAGCGTTTATTGTAATGATTTCTATTAGACAACAGATGAAAATTCTTGTGGTTTAAGTCGTTTACTTAGGAAGGTAGCCTGCACGTCAATGATCGTTCATCATAAACAGTTCTAGGGGTAGGTACAATCCACATTTCGTTGTTCTTGGTGTGACAAACACTTGGATTTATGTTTAGCTTAGCAGGATTAATTATAATACTGGTACCATGCTTAACGAATGCTTCATAACATGCGAAATACAAATACGAGTTTAATTTAAATGTCATTCTGGCTCCCGCAGAAAGGGCGAAGTGATTCAAACTTATGATTTTGGAGTATAATTGAAAGGATGCGTTATTTTACTTCGGTAAGGGTAACCCGTTACGTTTTTTGTAGGCAACATTGGGTGGCAACGCAATTCTTTTTTGTTAGTGCAACGAGTAACCTATTCGATTACTTTTTTCGGTAATGCATTTCGTTTCTAAAGTTAATGCACCAAGGAATCTGCCAGCCCAGGCAACAGTGGTATTTTGGCAGAGTTTTATATTGAGAATTTTCTAGGTGCACTATTATTACTTCACTCGGTCCCACATCTTTTGGAAAAGCGGGGTCCAAACATAACATGAAAAGAAAAGGTGAATAGTAAAGCTATGGGTGTTGTGCACACATGGAATGCATAAAAATGAAGTGTTTTTGTAAATAGAAAAAAAAACTTTGCATGTGTACTACGGGGAACACGATTATTGTGCTCTTTATGCGTGACTCATACAAGTTGATAAGTAACTGTACGCCGCTAAAACTGTTACATACGAAGACTGATAGGTGAACGCTAAGGGAAGGTTCAATTGCAGAAATTTGCACAAGATTATGCATACAGAACTTTGAAACGGGGCTGTGGTACCGAAGTTTCTTCTCGTGGTTGAATGAATTTATCATGTTCAAATTTCAAATTATTATGAGGCCTGAGGCCTTCGAATGATATACGTCTGTATATATATATATATATGCTTTTTTCATTTAAGCTTTATATAATGATGCCTCCGAAGATTTAATGTATTGTACGCGTGATGAAAATCTTCCTAATACCCCCTATGTAATGCCCTCTCGTGTCCTTAGGGTATGCAAATAAATAAAAACAAAGTTTTTTTTGCAAACACAGATACGAAGGAGGGATGGCACCACTCGTCCGTATGTATCCCTTATTCGTCCCTGTTTGTTCGCGCAAAAAACGTTAAGAGGGAAGACAGGTACATGGGAGTGCCACTAGCTTCCAACTGTAGCGTAATAAAGAAACATGCGAAAATATATACACAGCTCAAGAACATAATCCGTAATCCCCACAATTGCCCCACTGAAACAAAGAGTCACTAAGATATGATTCCTAAATAAAATCCATTGTTTCCGGTTCGATTATCGCGAGGGTCATACCCTCGGTTGTGTTTGCGCTGTGTATATATATTTCCGTATGTTTATTCAATAAACAGCAGCTAGAAGTTAGCGTGTCTCCCGTGTCTTTCCTTGCGCCGTTTCGCGCTACAATTTTTTATGCTCCAGGAATTAACGAACCAACTAGCCCGAGATATGGTTTTGCAAAGCCACACATGGCGTCCGTTATCAGGCAGCGTACAGCTTCGGAAACAGTGCACGCGTGCTATCGGAGGCCTGTGGAGCTATACTACTACAGAAAACAAGTTAATCGCGAGGAGGACAGGCATGCCCGACAGATACTTTAATCCTCGCCGTCCGGAAGCGAAGTTTTGCGAATCTATAGGTTAGTACAAACAAGATGGAAGATCAGGCAAAAAATGGGGGCTTGAGGTGATGAAAAATGGTGGAAACAAGTCATATCGCTAGATTAGGCGTTTTAACAAGGGGACTTCCCGTAGCCACGGTAGCCATAAGACGTATATTCCCCATTTTCCTGGAGATAAAGAGAATAGAGAAAGAATGAAGTACAGAAAATAAGTCCGCTCAATGTTGTCATCAAAACTTCCAATTTGTTTGCGCAAGGTGGTAATTGATATCTGGGACAAAATGTAGCCATTAAGCAACAAAAAAAAACTACACCCCCCCCCCCGCTTCCCACAAGCGCCACCTCTAAAGGCAGCAACCAGCAACTGCTTCCCATATAAAGCTACCTATGTATATCACATGATACACACTTCACATCCTCTTTCCGGTTTGCTTATCATTCGTCTCGTGATTTGCCTCTTGTAAATATGTACGACTCCTTACATATTTGGCTTCTGAATGTAAACAAAACAGTCAGCTCGCGCCGCACGTGTACGAATTCGATCGACCGTGTTTCTTCATTGGTATCTCGTAACAAATACGCAGCGCAACATCGCTTTCTTAATCCAGTGAGAACTTGTCAGCTTTACCAAGTGTCATATTCTTGCTACACATGCTATCTCGTTCTCTCACTGTTGCGAAAAACACACTGAATGAAGAGGCAGGAGTTGAACGCGAGAAACCTCGTCCAGTTCTTCTGCGCCATTATGCAACACCTTCATCTTTTTTCTTTTTTTCGGCCAATTTCATTCCTTCTATGCGACACGTTCCGCTTAGTGAGCAATCTACGCGATAGCGGTGGCGAGGATTCCCAAGCAGTCAATGTATGACAAAGGATAACAAGATCAAGTACATCAGAAAGAAAGGAGAACGAAAAAAAGCAAATAAGAATGGTTACATAATACGCGGGCCCTGCCGAATGTCGGTGCTGGCTCGCTGTTGTCGTAGGCAGCGTTCCAAAGGCAGCACCTTGGAGGAAGCGAACGGAGACGCCGTACCTTTCTGGAGTTTTCGGCGGAGAAGTCGGCGAGCGAGGACAGGGAGCTCTCGCTGGCGTTGTCCGAGCGTCGAGACAGGGCGTCCGCCGCGGCCACGTCCGGGCCCAGGTCCCAGGGCGACCAGGGAGCCGGCTGGGCCAGCGTCGAGTCCGGGAACCGCTGCCGGTCGCTCTGCACCACCTGCTGCAGTCCCACGCCGAACACCTGGCCACACGGAATGTCTGCTGCAGTGGGGGGCGAGAGACGGAAGAGTACTTGATTACCACGCCACAGAATAGCTTGCATAACCTTAAGGAACCAGCCGGCAACAGGACAAAGAAAAGAACAGTAGAAAAAAAGGCGCCCTTGTACGACGTTTCGTGATGGCCGACGGGGTTTCCGAACGCACCAGTACTTAGTGGCACTAGCATTCCTCTCATTTGTTTTTTTTTCCATTTCCCATTTTCCCCAGAGCAGGGTATAGTGAACGAGACTCACTACATGCGCAAGCCGGGAACCAAACTGTCGCAAGTCAGGGGATCATGCACATCACTTCACGATCATGTATGTTACTATGTACTCGAGGCGGAATACATGCGCATCGAACTTATCGTGATGTGGGTAGATCGTGTGCAAGCTTTTTCGGCAGTATAATATCAGTGAAAACCATGGCTTGCGGTTTAGGGCGAGTTGTAGCAGCAGATAAATGATGCGATGGACGAAGAAACTTGGTGCCCGTGTGCGGATCACACCTATGCTTTCTGCGTAGTGTGCCGTAAAAAATTACCATGACAACCTGACAACAATTATTTAATTGTTGAACATAATACCATTACTAAATAAAATAGCTGCCGTTAGTGAGAAGCATATGTATGGGTCTTGGGCGCTCGAAAGCCGACATGATCCGTCTTCGCACATAAAATCAGTGAAGGCCTTATTGAACTTTTTGCGTGGTAGTGGCCTATTGAATAGGCTATAGCACCTCCGCCCTCTTTTTTCTATTTCGCATGTCTATTTCGCTGTTCGCTTTCTTTCGCATCTTTCTTCCCTATTTTCCTTTCTCTTAGTGCCGGGTAGCAAACAGGATGCCCCAATTTTTGGTTAACCTCCCTGCATTCCCCATTTTATTCTCTCTCGCTCTTGTCTTGGGTGGGGCAAAGCTGTGCTGCATCACGTGTTTATATATAGAGAGATAGAGAGAGAGGAGGGGTACGGGTGAAAAGTGCTCTTTTCGCACCCCTCTACAGGTGTCGGTGACGAGAAACGTCTTGCTTATACGCAACGCAGGCCGTTTTACTGTTCCCCGCGCGCCTTCTGTCTTTCTATGGCGGAAGTACACGATTAGGTGATGGCACCAAGATCTAGAATCACCCGAACTATAACAACTTTAACCCTTTAAGTCACCAATTACGGTGCGCTGTCAGAAACGCGTCTAAATCGCGTGGTATAATTCCAAGGCACTCAGTATTACATTCCGAGTCAGAAAATGAAAAAAAAGAGCGTTGTTTTGTGTGAATTTTAGTAATGAAAATTTCTGAGCGTGTAACTATATATGTAATTGTTCTGCCATCAGCCAGCTTCAGTGCTTGGATAAAAAGAATCCTATATTAAGCTCGAAATACATGCACAGTTGGTTTTTTTGGTTACATTTGTTCATTTGTTTCGAGCGAAGAAAAAATACTTTATTTTTCACGTTGGTCTCGAAACGCATCACGTCGAACAATCGTCGAACATGGTGGTGCATCCAGAAAAGTGATTCTCTGCAGTAATACGCCACATGATGAAGTTAAATGTTCACCAGTTGTACACTCAGAAGACCTGCACGAATGTGCACCCCAAGTTTCGAGTCATTTGATGAAACGCGTGGTGCGTGACGTGCCATTCAAGTTCGCGTGTACATCTGTACACACTGCACTGCTGTGAACGTAAAAAGCGAATAAACTTTGACAGCCACACGCGAGAGACGACAGGAAGGCACCCCGAACTTACGGGCTCTTTACAAACCGTGTACACTACAGCATGCGCGAAGCATAACGTGAAGAGGCGAGCTACAACTTCGCTTGCCGTCGCTGCAAGTTTCCCGTTCTTTTTTTTTTCCTTGATCGTCTGCCGCCTATCCGCGTAAAAACACTAGACACGCACGCTCCGTCACAACAGCTACACGCGAGTGGGAAACATCGGTCGCCAGCCGCCGGGGGTCGCCAAACTCCAACCGCAGTTTTGCCAAATGAACCTCTTCGCTCGTATGACGTCAGCGGGCGAGGGCGAATGAAAACGCGCACCTGCTCAAAACCGAGGATTAACGCGCGCAGCGCAACGCAAAGGTTCAAGTTTTCGTTGGCACGTGCGATGGCAGCTTGGATCCACTGACGTGATACCGTAGATGGCGCCAGAGCATGACTCAGCCTGGTTCGTCACGTGTTTACAAACACCAAAGTACGCATGCGTGAATGCCAGAGTTTCCTTTCCGGAGAACTCGGCACACGCGCGTAAGCTAGGCGGTAAAGAGAACAGAAGGGTACAAAAAATTAAAGATTTCTCCGGTTTGATGGATTGATTTGTGGGGTTTAACGTCCCAAAACCACCATATGATTATGAGAGACGCTGTAGTGGAGGGCTCCGGAAATTTTGACCACCTAGGGTTCTTTTAACGTGCACCCAAATCTGAGCACACGGGCCTACAGCATTTCCGCCTCCATCGGAAATGCAGCCGCCGCAGCCGGGATTTGATCCCGCGATCTGCGGGTCAGCAGCCGAGTACCTTAGCCACTGGACCACCGCGGCGGGGCTAAAAATATTTCTCCGGGAAGCATAAAAAAAAACAATCATGTTCATCAATGCGTGAAATAAAATAATTACAGCGCGCGAAATTTTTCATCGAATACCCAGCTTTCTACAACCCATATGGAAATAAATGCGATGAAAACAGTTCGTGACTGGTTCATTCCCCCCCCCCCCCCAAAAAAAAATTAAGTAATTAGAGATTAGTTGTTTCTCATCAACACGTCAAAACCACGTACCTCAGTGTAACAGCTCGTAAATTGGAGTCTATGTATACACACACACACATATACAAGGTGTCTCTTGAAATGTGCCCAATATTGTTTAAAAATGTCAGAATGGAGACATCTGCGTTCTATACCCGTGGCGTTCCCCTTACTGCAGAACAAGACATCTTCAGATTTCTACAAACATCAATTATGGCAGTACTTATAGAAATAAAAACAATAAATTTTTGAACCAGTGGAAATAACCGGTCGAGTCCAATGAACGAATTCAAGTCCTTCCTATCAACAGTTCGTAGCCACATCAAACATTTTTAAAGGTCTGGTAGTCACCACAAAGCGGTGGAATCTGGCTAATTTATCAGGTGATAACGAAACATCAAACAGCGCATATACCATTCACTTCAAATACGCCCTCAATGTCGACACTGTTTCCCTCGCATTGGTGGAGGAGGATAAGTGAACGTCGGTAAACGGGCCACGAAGCGGAACGTCTAGATTGACTGTTGATAACGGCGATGGAAACAGTGTCGTCATTGAGGGCGTATTTGAAGTGAATGGTAGATGTGCTGTTTGGTGTGTCGGTATCACCTGCTAAATTGGCAAGATTTCATGGCTCCGCGATGATTCCAGTGGCCACATTTCAAAGAGAAAATAAGAAGAAAGGCGGGGAGGTTGATTATGGCTGAGCCCGATAGGCTATACCCTGCACTGGGGAATGGGGGAGGGGGAAGGAAAGTTATACAGGAGCAGAGAAGAGTTACTGGTTGAGTGAATTTTGAAGTGATTGATTGATTGATATGTGGGGTTTAACGTCCCAAAACCACTATATGATTATGAGAGACGCCGTAGTGGAGGGCTCCGGAAATTTAGACCACCTGGGGTTCTTTAACGTGCACCCAAATCTGAGCACACGGGCCTACAACATTTCCGCCTCCATCGGAAATGCAGCCGCCGCAGCCGGGATTCGAACCCGCGCCCTGCGGGTCAGCAGCCGAGTACCTTAGCCACTAGACGAATTTTGAAGTGGCTATGGACTATTCGTAGGAAGCACTTGAATTCACCCGCTTGACCTGACCGCCTATTTCCACTTGTTAAAAAGGTAATTGTTCGATTTCCAAAATTACTGTCGTAATTAATGTTTGTACTCATCTGAAAATGTCTTTTTACACAGTAAAGGTAACGCCACAGGTAGCACGTAGACGCCTTTGTTTATGTAGTTCTTAGTAACATTTCTTGAAACGGCCTGCAGTATATGCGTACGTTTGCTGCTTAAAGAAAGAAGGCTTGCAAGTGTGCGTGCATTCTTACCACTTTCCTTGCGACTTTCGAAAAAGCTCGTGGTAATGGCCTTCTTGCGAAGCAGGGCGGGCCGTCTTCGCAGTTTCGCCGAGGCCTCCGTACTGTCCTCTGCAGGTACACGGGAGCGCAGGTGAAGAAAGCCGTGATACTGAACTCGCGCGTTATGGCTACTGACGCTGAATGACAGGCATGTTGTGTATCACGTCGTTATGGCAACACGTACAATGTCAACAGTAAATGTTTTCAGAATAGGAAACAAGAAAGAACAAGGAATAAAGAAAAAAAAGACACTTCTTCTCAGCAAGTTCGTCCTCTAATCGGTAGGTGCAGTGAATAGCTCATTGCACTACAACCATATTACGCTGACCTAAACAACTGTGGGCTTTTTTGGTGAGATCGTGATTAAATAAAATGTTTTCACGAATTTCTTGTTCAGAAAAAGTTTGCGCCTATGTCCTCTGAATGAAAGCGCTTTATGTTTTCTGTAGAGGTTAACCAAAACCTATAATTATTGGAGGTCTCTCTCGTTACAAGCAAGCAACAGACTCGTCAACTCTCGAGTGTGCTCCTGTAAGCCGCATGTCACACGTTTAAACGTTTACGAAACGCAGAAACGCAGACTTTATCAGTCAAGCTTGGGATGTTAAACCCCCAACTATTATTGATCAGTCAACCAACTTGACTAAAAGATCGATTTTTTCTTGCGTTTCCCATTTTGCCTTCAAACATATACGTTTGAATTACACTGCAACCCTCGTTATTCACGTGCTCTGTTGCAAACGGCTCAAGTCTGCAGTGCAGAGCGGAAAATACCCCCTTGTGGCCCTCGTGCAAAGAACATGCGTGTGTTGCAGGCTTACATGAGACGGCAACACGGCATACGCAAGCGACGGCGGTAGCTTACAAATCACGAAAGAAGGCGAAAGGAAAAGTAACAACGAGAACGAAAGCTTGCGCAGAGCTTAACGAACAGGCTTATACACAACGATCTCGATACGTCAGAGCTGTTCACCGCTGCTGACACGCGTTCGCTCATAAGACGTCGGAACTGTTTCTGAACAGGGCGCCAAATTATGCTTTTTCTTAGGTCTGTGGCCCATGGCGACAAGTGGTCTGCAAGCGCTTGGGTTAAAAAAAAAAACTCGAAAGACATCGTTGCACTCTAAAGTACATGACTAATTACTTGCAGACTGAACGGTATGTAGTTGAAAAAAAAAACTACAGGTAGTCGCATTTGAATTCGTCATGGTGTACGCATGAAGCGAGCAAAAATACCCAACACAACTGTCTACAGAGCACGAGAGCTGAGACGTGCGTTTGACCGTGTGGAGTGAGCTTCATGGTTCGAGACAACTTGCAGCTGAGAAAACCATGGAGAGGTATGCAACCGCCACTCGATGGTGTCTCCGATCTTGCGTCTGTTTCACAGTTGTACTTTATGAACGATTCAAAATCCGCGCTTCAACGCAAAGGCGTTCCTTGTCGTTCCGAGTTGTCTTTGTTGGATAGACTACAGTAAAATTACCGTGGCCTGCCCCAGTAAGGCACCTATTGGTTTAGAAGGCAGGTCTCGATCGAGCGGCTTATTCAACGGGTGGCCTGAAATTCAGATAGAGGCCGTGTACCCACCTCTGGGTATGTCTACCTTGCAGCCGATGCCGATGCTTTGGAGCCTATTTACAGCCAGTGGCCGGAAACCCATGGCTTCCGTCTCGGTGAGCGCCACGAGCGTCGTCGGCCGTAGCGTCAGCCGGCCTCCGGTCCGGGAACGCCAACGGCAGCAGCCCTGCACGCACCGGCCAAACGTATGTATCTCACAGAACCTTCGAAGATCTCAATGTATAGTATCCACAAATGACTGCAGAACACGCGCTGCGTTTTTGCTTGCGTGATTGCGTGTGTAGCGGGTACGTACCAGAAAATTTTTTAGGAGGTGCGGTGGTGGGGGTTCAAGCATATTTATGTTAGAGCGTGCGTTTGTATGTGCGTGCACATATAAGCAAGCAAAATCTAAAATCGAATAATTGCGGGAGGAAAAAGTTTAGACACCTCACATCTCCTCCTGCTACGCCACTGGTGTCTACCTTGTGATATGCAATAAGGATTGTACAGTCGGCGTCAGAAGTTTAGAGTGCACCAAGTCAGAACATCGAAGTTCCGACGATTCGCGAGTCCATCCATTTGCACTGCACAGTAAATGTATGCGTGTTTTAGAACAAGCCGATAGCCTGAACTTGGGGCTGCACGCCGAAGCAGCTTGGAAATATGAGGCTTCCCCTTATGTCTCGTGGTCTCAAAACTTCCGTCGCCAAAGCGGGATCGTACCTCGGGGCTCCAGCTGCAGACGCTGAGCGTGGATACCCTGGACTGGGACTTGGCCCGCGACCTCCACAGCTTGCGCGGAACGTTGGACAGCTTGCCGGACGGACGGCCAGCGTGCTGTTGCTGCTGCTGTTGTTGGTGTTGCTGCTGTTGGTGCATTCCTGAGAAATGTTGAAGTGATGCGTTTTCATTCCACGCCAGCGCAACTGCACTTCAGCTTCAAGTCGGCATACATACATACATACATACATACATACATACATACATACATACATAATACATACATACATACATACATACATCATACATACATACATACATACATACATACATACATACATACATACATACATACATACATACATACATACATACATACATACATACATACATACATACATACATACATACATACATACATACATGCATACATACATACATACATACATACATACATACATACATACATACATACATACATACATACATACATACATACATACATACATACATGCATACATGCATGCATACATACATACATACATACATACATACATACATACATACATACATACATACAAATAACATGTGCGACAGAACCACGACGTCGTGCAGAACTTTCGGGACCAACCAACCTCTAACCGTATTACGTTCATGTAGTTATCTGGCGCTGGACGCCGGGGTGTTTATATTCATGTAGTTATCTGGGGCTGGACGCCGGGGTGTTTATATTGAGATAGAAATTGCCCCGACACGATTATTAAGCGTAGGCGAATTTCTACCGTTGACAGCTAGCGCTACGCAGGCCGCGAAATGTCTAAATGTTTCCGGGGTTATAAACATATAAGGAACCTTGGACTACATCAATAATGCAAGGCCATTCCTACATCGACTTACCAATGTATCTTGTGAGGTTAGACGCATAGTCTGCCAAGAAACAGCTTCTCAGCTCAACTATATCGTTATCTGTACCGGCGTTATAACAAGGCACTGGTGTTGGCAAGTTTTCTTTTTTTTTGCTTAAACTCGGCGCCGGAAGCGAGTAGTACCGAAGTAAGGAGTAATAACGTAAACGCAATAGCCGCCTAACCATAGAGAGTCGAGCGAAAAAGCTCGTGGCGTTTCTCCATCGCTTTCTGTAACAGTCAGCGCATCCTTGTTGACATTTAGGCGCAGATGAGAAAAATCCGAAGCCGGACGCAGAGCCGGTGCTTCTCAGGTGCACAAGTCCACGTGAACATGCGGACGACCACCGGAGCTTATAAAGATTTATTTGTTTGTTTGTAGCCTAAAATTCATGGCTCATATATAGAGTCTCATATGGACGATAACTGCACTGTTGCTTACAATAGAGAGAAGGAATAAAAAGTAGAAGGAAGACAGTATATTAACACAAACAAAGATTCCGCGAGTGAGAAAAAAAACAAGAAAATAGACACTAATATAATAACTATACCTCGATTTTGGGAGCCGACCAGACAGCCGAGTTTGCCAAACCCGATTAATTTGGTATGTATGTCTCAGATTTATCCACATTTCGAAAATTACTTCTCGACCCGCTTATTTTTTTTTCAGTATTTGTTAAAGTTGGCCTCGTGCTTAAAAACGTTTATAGTCTTGAATGAAATCGCACACCGCATCGAATACATCTCTGTGGCGATTTTCCAAAACGAAGGCATCGAAATTTAGAAGAGTTTCTGTGGTTAAATTTAAACCTAGATTCGCAAACGGTATATCTAGAAATTGTTTCCTAATTACTGCATAATTACGACATGAGACAATAATGTCTAATAGTTTCTGATTCTCCGCAGAACGGACAAAGAGGGGAGAGTGTTAGACCAGCTTTGTGCAAATAAAAATTTAATGGAGGAACACGCACCGGAATCTGGAGATAAAACTTCAAGTTTTTTCGACGGACTCCACTGAGATTTCCACGGAATATTTTGAGGTGCTGATAATCTGTCCATCTTGTGATATTTTCCAAACTACTTGTACAAATAGCGAATTTTCTATATCTAACCCCTGCTAAATATTCCAACTCGGGAAGTACCGATGGTCCATCGAGTGATGTGCGCGTTAAAGAATCTGCCTGTTCATTTAATTGTAATCCGCAGTGACCTGGGACCCACACTAATTTCAGGAGTTTTAAACGCGGTGGTGCTAATGTTCAGAACGCTGCCAGGGCACGAGATTGTTTTCAGGTTGTCAGAGCTGCACACACCGAAAATGAATTCGTTAGGATGAGTGCACTGGTTTCGGTCGTAGGAAGTTTTCGAAGTGCTAAAATAATAGCTACTAGCTCGGCTTCAAATATAGGAGTGAAATCTGGAAGCCTCACTGAAAAAGACCAGTCGAGGAAATTGGAGGGAATTACTACGCCTGCCTTTTCATTGTTCACAGAAGTATCTGTAGCTATTACATCATTTGTTTCTGCATGTACCAAGTAATATTTTAATGTATTGGTAAAAAATCTGAGAGATTCTAACTTAGCTTGTGGGAGGAAGATTTAATCATACTCTATGCTAATGGTGAGGGATGAGGAATTAGTTTCAATTACCGTGCTGTCTACATTCATGCAATCTAGTTTCTTTTTAACAAAAATTATCTGAGGTGTATGAAATTATGGCCAATGTGCAAGACAGAAGGAGTCAGGGTCGCTGATAAACGCGTACTCTGATCTTGGCACCGGTAACCTGTAGAACTTTAAAAAAGTTTGAATCGTTAGGATGCGAAATCGACAGAGGAGTGTTGGCAATCTCGCTTCCTGATAAAATACATTATTCGCCCCGATTTTTCAAAGTCCCAGGCATATTTCAGGGCTTCTCGCTCTAACATTAATAGAGGTTGAAGTTTATAAACAGTGGCCTCCGGGAACAATACACACCTAAATTCTTATATTAGTCGCATGTACATTTTATTTATCATTAACACCGTGTCTCTGCGCAGCCCGTATTTTCTGTTGCTTAGCCTGCGCAATAAAACTAACGCCCGTTGCGTTTTTGCTGTTGTATATTCTGTGTGTGGACTCCAATTAGGCGTTTCATTTTAAATTATTTCTAAGTGCTTGACTGAATCTTCTTGTGGAATAGGTTCCTGATTATATAATAAATTTCAATTGAACCTGCTATGGGAAACACCAAGAGCGCACTTTTACTGATGTTCAATGATAATGAAATTAATATACCTTTGCAATTTTCGGTGCAATGTGTAAATGTCGCTGTCTGCAGCGAAGAACGTGATATAATCTGCATAAATATAGGCACTGACATCATGATAAATTGGAATAGAGCTCATCTGTATATTGAATGATACTGGAGATAGGACGGCCCTTGGGGAAATCGACGTTTCTGTCTGAATTTATGCGAGCAACATCCATTCTTCACGCAATAAAATTCCTTCAATTTCAAGAATTCAGCTATCCACTCAATAATATAATGAGGAAAATTTAGGCTCTGCACGGTGTTCAGTAAAATGGAGTGATCGACACTGTCGTACGCTTTAGCTATGTCGAGAGTTACTAATGCGGCGTATTGTTTCCGTTTACGAGCAAGCTGTATTCCACTCTCTAAATCTGCTTGGGCGCACCGAATTGAGTATTCACAGCGAAAACTAATTTGGTTTGGCTTTAATATTAACTTATTCGTCATCCAGGCGTTTATTCGGCCCTTTAGGGCCCTCTCTATGAGTTTCGCCATGTTAGAAGTTAGCAAAATGGGTCTGATATTCTCTATGCTAAAACATAATCCTTGCTTTTTTATTAATGGAACTACCTTAGCTATTTTACAGTAGTACGGCATCCAGGCGTTCTTTAAAGAGTAGTTTATAAGATTGAGGACGTCGCCGGTCGATAGCTTGAATAAAATTTTATTCATAGGAACTGTGATTCCACCAGGACCAGGAGCTGAGGAGGGTAAATCTCGAATCACTTTTGATGATTCGGACAGCGTTAAGTTTTCCAAGTCAGTGTTTATGCTAGTCTTTTGCCAGTTGAAAGCCATAGTTGAAGAAAACCTAATTTCTAAACCTCTGCCAATTGACACTAAAGACTTTGTCGTTTCTTCCAATGATAGCCTTTCATAATCAGTATTTACTGTAGACAGCAGGATTTTGCGAGATCGCATATACCGAAATAAAGCTTTCTTATTTTTAGGTTTTGAAATGAAATTGAAATGCCCTATATCATATTCTTCTTTAGCTTGGGCCACCGTGTGTTTAAATACAGCGACAAGAAGTTTATAATCTGACCGGTTCTTATGGGACTGATTATGTATTATCTTCTTCCTAGGTGCCTGTCGTCGTCTGTGATCTCGTGAACAGTCGGAATTCCACCAGGGGCTGAAGGGTACTTTCTTAGCCCATTGAACAGCAAATTCAGCCTTTCTACATGTCCTTTTAATTACTGCGCTTAATTTCATAGCTTTAGTGTCATCGCCATCTTAAAAGGGAGAGTCTAAAGCAGTTTCTAGGTCGTGTTTAAATTTTGGATAATTTATAAAGATCCGGGCATGGAAACATGATGTTTTAATGGGGCAAGCAATCTCGAACATTATAGGAAAGTGGTCTCTGTTGGAGGCGCAATCAAGGACTGTCCATGACGTACTAGCAATAGCTGAGCTTACAAAGCTTAAAGCTAAGGCGGAGCGCGAATGGCCTCGAATAAATGTGGGAGTTCTAGCGTTAAGGCACAATAAACTGTTCTATATCCACCAGTCCCACAACCGTTGGTCACATTAATCCGTTCTAAAACCCCAGCATGTATGGTGAGAATTGAAGTCGCCAACTAGAATTTTTTTCTTTACAGCCTGTGTTAGCAGCCATATATAACAATCTCGTGTCTTGTACGCCCACAGGAAAGTAGACGTTTATCAGCGAGAAAGGCAAGTATCCTGGCAAGGTAATATCTAACGCGAAAATGTCGCATTCAGAAGACATACATTTGTATAAAATTTTGACTTTTAACCTGAATTCATTGTTTATAAAAAAACGCTAAACCCCCGCCTTTGAATGGACGGTCTAGTCGAAAAGATTGGAAGTTTGGTAGTTGAAACAAGTGATGTGTGGAAAGCCAAGTTTCTTGTAATGCAAAAAAGACGGATCGAATTTGGAAGACAGGTATAACATCTATTAAGACTGAGTGAATAGATCGGAAATTCCAGAGTATAATTTTAAGAAACCCTATGGTTTCGTGAGAATGGTTTCGGCAACTACCTTGTCTAAAGTACTTTCATTTAGAAAATTGGATTTTCGAAAGGTTGTGTTTCTGGTATTTTTTGCTTTTTACGTGATTCGGCGAGTCAGATCTCTTTAATACAGGGGATCTAGAACGCTTTAGACATTTGAGGTCCGTGTCCATATATTCTGTATCCTGAGAAACTTCCTGTGTGCTCTCGCTTTGCCTCTGAATGCCTTCCCCAGAGAGCCCCGCAGATTGTGCATCCGACGGAGTTATCTCAGATTCTGTCTCACTTGTCGGGTGAGCAGACTCAGCATTTTGTGAAGCCGTACTATATCTGCGACCCATAGACTTGTGCCATTTCATCATCATCATCATCATCATCATCATCATCATCATCATCATCATCATCATCATCATCATCATCATCATCAACCTGACTACGTCCACTGCAGGACAAAGACCTCTCCCATGTTCCGCCAGTTAACCCGGTCCTGTGCTTGCTGCTGCCAATTTATACCCGCCAACTTCTTAATCTCATCTGCCCACCTAACCTTCTGTCTCCCCCTAACCCGCTTGCCTTTTCTGGGAATCCAGTTAGTTACCCTTAACGACCAGCGGTTATCCTGTCTACGCGCTACATGCCCGGCCCTTGTCCATTTCTTCTTCTTGATTTCAGCTATGATATCCTTAACCCCCGTTTGTTTCCTAATCCACTCTGCTCTCTTCTTGTCCCTTAAGGTTACACCTACCATTTTTCTTTCCATATCTCGCTGCGTCGTCCTCAATTTAAGCTGAACCTTCTTTGTAAGTCTCCAGGTTTCTGCTCCGTAGCTAAGTACCGGCAAGATACAGCTGTTATATACCTTCCGCTTGAGGGATAGTGGCAATCTACCTGTCATAATTTGAGAGTGCTTGCCAATTGTGCTCCACCCCATTCTTAAGGCCAAACTCCATAAGCGCGAAAATGCACGCGACAGCGACGAGCGAAGCGACGTAGATCGGCGTCGCGCGATCAGTCGCTAGCGCAGGCAAACCTCATTCACGCGACGGCTTCGGCGAGCGAATTCCACTGTTGCTGGCATGAGGCCGTCAACTCGCACCAAGAAAACCGCGTAGCGAGCGGTTTCCAATTTAAAAAAATAAGATATGTTGTTGTGTAATGGAACAGAAAGTGTTTATTATTGCCTTGCAGCATTTTTTATATGCGCATGCTTAATAAACATTGCGTTATTTCTTGTTGCGCATACGTGACTCGGGCAGGGTCACGTGCACCTATGTAGTCTTTGTCATTTCCGGTATTTCGCTATTGGCTGCTTGAGCCCAGCACTTCCGGGCGATGAGCGACGGTTTCCAAATCTGGAGAACCGAGCGATCGCGCGAAAATGAGTACGCGACACGTCGCGCGACGGCCCTGTTTCGTCGCTCATAGCGTTGCTCGTCGCTGTCGCGTGCATTTTCGCGCTTATGGAGTTTGGCCTTTATTCTTCTAGTTACTTCAATCTCGTGGTTCGGCTCCGCGGTTATTACCTACCCTAAGTAGACATAGTCTTTTACAACTTGAAGTGCACTATTACCTATCTCGCAGCGCTGCTCTTTTTCGAGGTTGTTGTACATTACTTTCGTTTTCTGCAGATTCATTTTAAGACCCACCTTTCTGCTCTCTTTGTCTAACTCCGTAATCATGAGTTGCGATTCGTCCGTCCCCTAAGTTACTCAGCAATGCAATGTTATCGGCGAAGCGCAGGTTACTAAGGTACTCTCCATTAACTCTTATCCCGAACTGTTCCCATTCTAGGCATCTCAAAACCTCCTGTAAGCACGCGGTAAATAGCATTGGGGAGATTGTGTCCCCCTGCCTTACACCCTTCTTGATCGGTATTCTGTTGCTTTCTTTATGAAGCACTATGGTAGCAGTTGATCCCCTGTAGATTTCTTCCAGGATGTTTATATATACTTCATCGACGCCCTGATTCCGCAGTGTCTGCATGACGGCTGATATTTCTACTGAATCAAACGCCTTCTCGTAATCTATGAAGGCTATGTATAGTGGTTGGTTATATTCTGAGCATTTCTCTATTACCTGATTGATAGTATGAATGTGGTCGATTGTTGAGTAGCCTGTTCTAAATCCTGCTTGTTCCTTTGGTTGATTGAATTCTAATGTTTTCTTTACTATGTTAGCAATTACCTTTGTAAATAGCTTGTATACTACAGAGAGCAAGCTAATTGGCCTGTAATTCTTCAAGTCCTTGTCATCTCCTTTCTTACGTATTAGGATGATGTTAGCGTTCTTCCAAGACTCTGGTACTCTTCCCGTCAGGAGACACCTCGTAAACAGGGTGGCTAGTTTTTCTAACACAATCTGTCCTCCATCTTTCAGCAGATCTGATGTTACCTGATCCTCAGCAGCAGCTTTGCCTCTTTGCATGCTCTCCAAAGCTTTTCTGACTTTTTCTATCATTACTGGTGGGGTGTCATCTGGGTTACTGCTAGTTATTATAGTATTAAAGTCGTGGTTGTCCCGGCTACTGTACAGATCTCTGTAAAACTGCTCCGCTATTTTAACTATCCTATCCATTTGGTAATTTATAACATGCGTCAGAGACTCACATAGGGTGGTAGCAAGGCGTTGCATAGCCTTATCCACAGCCTTTTTCGATCATGTCCACAATTGATAGGGAAAGTGATGCTTTCATTGTTATGTTATGGCGGGCTGCTGCACCGGCGTACCTTTGATTTCTGGCCTGAATTTCAGCAAAGGCATCCTTTCGGGAGCATCGTCTTCTGTCTATACAATTTCAAGAGTTTGAAATTCACGTGCCTTGGCCGAGCAATTTGGATTATCAGCACGGTGTGCCTCATGGCAAAGACAGCACTTTTTTTCTTTACTTTTACAGGCATTTGAGTTGTGCGTCTCACCACAAATTCTTCATCTAGGTACTGACCTGCATCCTCTCCCTGTGTGTCCATAACGCCAACACTTAATACACGGTAGGAGACGAGGTGATAGTGGCTCCACTCTGCATAATAAAGGTCATGCCTTGATTTCGGTTGGGTGATTCGACCCGGCAAATGTAACAATCACGGACTCGGTTGAGACTTTTCCACAACTCGACTACATCTATAAACCGCTATCACACCTGCTTCTGAAAACATATCTAGTATCTAAGTAGGAGTCAAGTTGACATCGACACCTCGAACGAGGCCTTTGACGCAAGCTATGTGAGGCGGAATAGATGCGCTCACCGGGTTGGTTGCGAACACCGAGAATTTTAGTAGGTCTCGAACACAGAGCTGGTCAGACGAGAAGCAGAGAATGCCTCCCTTGCCGAACACTGTGACCTCTGTGATGCTTTGATAGTGCGTTGTACCGGCTCTCAGCTCCGTCTGAATCATTTTTGGATTCTTCATCCGTATGATACCGTCGTTGCTTGGGACTAATGCGACGGGCACGGATGAGATGCCATTGCGTAGAAACAAGTCGACTGGTAAAGCCTGCGGAGGAAGAGAAACAGGCCAGAGGAGAGCCCCTGGTCCAGGTGAGGAAAACGGCATCTGTCTGGTCTTACTATCCTAAAACACACTTGCTAATCAAATGGGACACTATTGGAACGCATATCAAAAGTAAATTCCATCACAACTACTAAATACTTGGCCGAACCCTCAGAGCAGGCAAACGTCAGGCGTCCGAACAGCACCCCTTTTGTTGTTGTTGTTGTTGCCCCTTCGCACTGGCACATACCCACTATGGGGGATTGGCCATGAAATCTAGAAGTAGCCTATATGAGATCTACTAAAAGGTTTATCCTAAATGAAAAACTAATGATATAATAGAAAAGAATAATTAACTAGAAAAAGAATATTAAACTAAACAAATAATTGAAGATTGAATCAAGAAGAGAAAAGGTGAGGTAATACTACAGTGTAAGACAGAAATTTTGAGTAGACCAGACAATCGAGCTTATCTCACCCGGTCACAATCAAATGAATATGCAAATTTCATTCAAAATTAGATAAGTGTCGTCAGAAATATATTTAAGCAGGCATTATTATGACATGCGCTTTGATTCTCGAATGAAATTGCATACAGCATCGAATACGCTCCTGTGGCAATGTCCCAAGCTAAAGGCACCGAAACTTAGAACATTATCTGCAGTTAAATTTAATCCTACTGCGTGAAACGGAACAATTAAAAGTCTTTTCCTAATTAATGAATAGTTTTTACATGTTATAAAGTAATGCTCTATTGTTTCCGTTTCTTCACAAAATGGACACAGGGGGGATATCGCCAGACCAGCTCTGTGCAAGTAAAAGTTTAATGGAGGGACACGACATCGAAATTTGGTTAAAATAACTTCTAACTTTTTAGATTGACTCCACTGAGGTTTCCAGGGATATGTAAGGTGCTGATAGTCCGTATATTTAGTAATATTTTCCATCATATCCGTATAAATAGCCAATTTTCTATATCTGATCGACACTATGTGTTCCGATTCTGGTAGTACCGAGATCGCAGGGCCATCAAGTGTGGCTCGAGATAGTGAATCGGCCATTTCATTCAACCGTATGCCACAGTGTCCCGGGACCCAGACTAACTTCAGGAACTTCACATGAGGTGGAACTAATGTTTGTAATGTCGCTAGAGCTCTTGATTGTTCTGAAGCTGTGAGAGTAGTACACAGCGAAAGAGAATCAGTAATTATCATTGCACTCTCTTCGTTTGAAGGAAGTTTTCGTAGCGCTAAAATAATAGCCAAGAGCTCAGCTTCGAAAACCGGAGTGAAGTCTGGTAGTCTTACCGAGAATGACCAACCGAGGTAATCTGAGACGATACCTACTGCTGCCTTTTCTTTATTCACAGAAGCGTCTGTGGCTATTATGTTCTTTATTTCCGCATGAGCTATGTAATCTTCTAACCTGTCATTTAAGTAACTCGAAGATTGAAACTTAGATAGTGGGGGAAAAATTTCATCACATTCTATCGTAATATTGTGATTTAATGCTTTGGTTCCAATTACCGATCTGATATCCACCTTTATGCTTTCCAGTTTCTTTTGTACAAAAATAATCTGGGGAGTACGAAAGCGTGGCCAGTGAGCGAGGAAGAAGGCGTCGGGTTCACTAATAAAGGCATATGCAGACCGTCTCGCTGTTAAGCCGTAAAATTTCAAGTATGTTTGTACAGTTAGGATACGGAATCGGCAAAGAATAGTTGGTATGCGAGCTTCCTGATATAGTACATTAATAGCGACATACCTGGGGAGTCGCAAACACAAACGTAACGCTTCTCGCTCTAATAGAACTAACGGTTTAATTTTGTACGTAGGGCCACCCGAAAATAATATACACCCAAATTCTAGTATTGGGCGCATGTACATTTTATATATCATTAATAAGGTGTGTCTACGTAACCCATATTTTCTGTTGCTCAACCTTCGCAATAAGCCTGATGCTCGTTGTGCCTTTGCCACGATATAGTCTATGTGAGGGCTCCAGTTAAGTTTCTCGTTATAAATAATGCCCAAATATTTGATAGACTCTACTTGTGTAATCGGTTCCTGATTATAAAGTACTGAAATTTGAATAGAATCTGCTATAGGGAACACCAGGAGCGCACTTTTACTGATGTTTAGAGACAATGAAATTGAATGCAGGCAAATTTCAAGAGAATACATGTACTTTTGCAATTTTTGATGCAAAGAATAAATGTCACTGTCTGCAACGAAAAATGCAATGTCGTCTGCATAAATGTAGACAGTGATATCTCGTTCAATGGGAATTGAGCTCATCAACACATTGAATAACAGCGGAGATAGGACCGCCCCTTGAGGTACTCCACGTTGCTGTTTGAATTTAGATGAGTGACATCCATCCTTTGCACAATAAAATTCTCTCGATTTTAGAAACTCTGTTACCCAATCAACAATATATCGCGGAAAGTCACATTCGTGTAACGAGTTCAATAAAATTGAGTGCTCAACGCTATCATAAGCTTTAGCTATGTCTAGTGTTACTAGTACCGCGTATTGTCGTCTTTTTCGGGCAAGCTGTATTCGGCTCTCTAAGTCGGCATGAGCACACCAAATTGAGCATTCGCTACGAAAACCTATTTGAAATGGTTTCAATATTAGCTTGTCAGCCATCCAAACTTTTATTCTATTATTGAGAACTCTCTCTATAATTTTGATCAGGTGAGATGTTAGAGAGATTGGTCTGATGTTGTCAATGTTAAAACCTGACCCTTGTTTTTTTAATATGGGAATCACTCTAGCTATTTTCCAGTCATGTGGTATCCAGGCATTGCTTAAGGAATAGTTTATAAGGTTGAGGACGTCGCCGGGTGATATCTGGAATAAAATTTTAATCATAGGAACTGTTATACCGTCAGGACCAGGAGCCGAAGAGGGTAAGTTTCTAATTACGCTTGACATTTCGGACAATGTCACTTTTTCGTAGTCAGTCTTTATAGAGGACTTTTGCCAGTTGATTGTCAAAGTCGACGAAAATCTGTTAGCTAGACCTCTTCCGATTGCCTCCAACGAATTAGTCATTTCTTCCGTCGATAACCTGTCATAATCAGAGTTAGCTAGAGACGGCAGAATTTTGCGCGATCTCATATATCGGAATAACGCTTTCTTATTTCTAGGTTTGGAAAGAAATTCGAAATGTTTTTTGTCATAGTCTTCTTTAGCTTTAGCCACGGTGCGCTTAAATGTAGCAGCAATAAACTTGTAATCTGCCCAATTTTTGGGGGACTGATTATGAATTAGCTGCTTCCAAGCTGCTTGTCGTCGTCTATGATCACGAGAGCACTCAGAATTCCACCACTGGCTACAAGGCTTTCTCGTATCAGACTCAATAGAAAATTCTGCTTTTTTGAACGTTCTTTTAATTACCGCACTTAATTTCATGGCTTTATTTTCATCGTTGTCTTCAGTGGGAGTAGTCAAAGCAACTTCTAGGTCATTTTTAAATTTGGAATAATTGATAAAGGTTCGAGCTTGGGAGCAAGATGGAATAATGGGGCAAGAAATTTCAAACAGTACTGGTAAATGGTCACTGTTGGTGGCGCAGTCTAGAGTAGTCCAAGATACGCTAGAAATACCCGAGCTTATAAAACTCAAATCTAAGGCAGAGCGGGATCGGTCTCGGATAAATGTGGGAGTTCTAGCGTTGAGGCATGATAAATTATGGTCTATAGACCAGTCCCACAAGCGTTGTCCACATTGATCAGTCCTAAAACCCCAACTAGTGTGGTGAGAATTAAAATCTCCAACCATAATTTTTTCTGTGCACCACGAATTAACAGCCATGTCTAAACATCGCGTGTCTTGTACACCCAGAGGAAAGTAAAGATTTACTAGAGAGAAGGGAGAGCATCCAGGCAAGGTGATGTCTAAGGCGAAAATTTCACATTCGGGGGATATACGTTTGTACGAAGTTTTGATCTTTGAACTAATTTTATTATTGACAAAGAACGCTAAACCTCCACCTTTGGATGGGCGATCCAGGCGAAAAGACCGGAAATTAGGTAGGTAAAACGAATTATGTGCTGACAGCCACGTTTCTTGCAGTGCAATAATGTCTGGATTGAATTTACAAGATAAATACAATAAATCTGTACTAGCTGAATGAATAGATCGGCAGTTCCAATGAAGAATTTTGATAGAACCTATCATTTTGACAGAATTGTTTCGGCAACTACCTTATCTAGAATGCTGTCTTTAAGAAAATCGCTCTTCGATAGGTTCTCCTTCTGGTATTTTTTGTTTTTTGAATGTTTTGAAGAGCCAGTGTTTTTGGAGACAGGTGATCGAGTGCGCTTTAGGGATTTGATGTCCATGTCCATATCTTCAGAATCCTGACCATCCTCTAGTATGTCTTCACTTATCCTCTGGTTGTCTGTACAAGAGGGCCCTGCAGCCTGTACTTCTGAAGGAGATGACTCTGCGTCTGCTTCACTTGGTGGGAGAGTTACGTTGTCTTGGGAAGTATCCTTCATATCTCTTTGTGGCCCATATATTTGCGTCAACTGAGTGGCTACAATATGAGATAAGGAGTCACAAAGGGTGGTGGCCAGGCGATCTATAGCTTTCTCCATCGCTTTTTCAATCATGTCTGCAATGGACACTGAAAGAGAAGCTTCTAAAGTTGCATTATGTCGGGCTGCAACACCAGCATATCCCTGGGTTCTTGCCTGAATTTCAGCGATGGCGTCTTTTCGTGAACAGCGTCTGCGATCAACAATTTCCATAATTTGAGTCTCCCGCGCTTTGGCTGAGCAATTAGCGTTATCTGCGCAGTGCTGCTCATGACAAAGACAACACTTTTCTTCAGTACAATTGCATTCATTTGCAGTATGTGCCTCACCACATTTTCGGCATCTGGGAGCTGACCTACATCCTTTTAAAGTGTGTCCATAGCGCCAACATTTCTGACACTGGAGGGGACGAGGTGACAGCTGTTCGACTCTGAATATTAAAGGCCACGCCTTGATTTCAGTGGGGCGAATCGACCCGGCAAATGTGACAATTACAGACTCAGTAGGGATCTTTGTCTGTTCTACAACTCGTGAGCATCTATAAACTGCAATTGCACCTGCCTCAGAGAACATCTCTAGGACCTCAGCTGGAGTCATGTTAATGTCTACGCCTCGGACAATACCTCTGACGCATGCTAGGTGAGGAGGAATGAAGGCGCTCACCGGATTGGTAGCAAACATCGAGCATTTAAGTAAGTCTTTGACACAGAGCTGGTCAGGAGAAAAGCAGACAATGCCTCCCTTGCCAAACTGCCGGACCTCTGTGATGGTGTGATAGTGAGTTGTCGCTGCTTTGAGTTCCGACTGGATCAACTTAGGGTTTTTCATCTTAATGACTCCTGCTTCTTCTTCTTCTACTTCTTCTCGTCTCGTGGCTCTTACCAAATGCAGGGGAATGGCCGAGTGTAAGGTAATTTTTTTTGTGTGTTTATACGCATTACTACTCTTATAAGCTAGGGAGAGGTAATACAACAAATTTATGTACTGAATATTAATGTTTAAATGCTTGAAAGGATGAAGACTTTAGTTTAATATTCTTTTAGTCTGACTGATAAGTTCCTCTATGGTGTAGTAAACATCCCTGTGATTCAGTAACAGGTAATGACTGGCACCCACTACAGAGCATCGGAAACCGCCAAGCGAATTAACTGGAACGACAACAGAAGTTGAATAAATAATCTTTGGATACCCCTAGAGAAATGCTTGACGACGACTGCTCATATACCGGGTGTTCAAAATTAAGCTTTATAGTTTTCTTAAAATTCAGCACTGGAAAAAAGATGAAAACCATCTTTGCAGATAATTTTTAGGCGACAAAACAAACAAAACTCATGTATCCAGGGGCACACAAAGTGAGACAATAGATATGGCTGTATATGGCCCAGTAAACTAAGATTTAATGATTAGCTTATCAGTGACTACAGTAAGCGCTCATATTCGTAATGAAAAGTTGGAGGCAGTCGAGTTTCTACACCGTTGCACTTGGAAGAGTTCTTTTAGCAAGTCTGTGCTGCGAGATATCCCGCAGCAAATTTAATTGCGCTTAACAAAATTACGCGTGCAAGACAACAGTGGCGCGAAGCTCCTACCCGATAGGCCATGGCAGTTGCGTGCGTCGTTTTCTCTGACAGCGGGTCGAAGGCACAGGCAAAGATCATAACGGTTACCCTTTTGCACCCATTGCACTGGTCTTCACCGCCTGCGTCGTGTAATTGTAAAAAAGGGTAGCCAGCCGGTCTGAAAACTGGCTAACCTCACTTTCCTTCCTCCTTCCATCTTCCTCCTTCTTAATGCCATTTGTATTATCATACGCAAAATGGACAAACTGTTAACAAAATATTCACAGCGTTTCCACTAACGTGAAATAGGGAACCAACGAAGCCAGTGGACTCGTCACTCGGTGTATTTTGTGCAGAACGTCGATCGGACTCTTATGACTTTATCACTTTTATTTTCTTTTCTCTCAATTTTTACTTCTCTCTCTATCCCTGTTAATCCATCCTTATCCCATTCCCTCGTGAGCTACTGCTGAGGTGTCGCAATTTGCTGCAGACGATTGCGGGGCTCACTTTTTTTTTTCAGTTTTCCTATTTCAAAATCACTGCCCCCCTCCCCCACCTCCCCTTCCGTGCCAGTGGCTGCGGCTGCGCGTTCTGCGGCAGCAGCTCAACGTCGTTTTCTCGCCCATTCGCACTGTTATGCGCGATGGGGGTTCCTTGAATTTACGCTGTTATTACTACGACGCGCGTCCGTCTCATAGCGTGTCTCAAGGGCAATCGCTGATTACAGCGCTAGCACCCTCTCCCCGTCACGAGACGATAGCGCACAGTATTCGGTGGGAAGTGATGCCGCCGGGTATCGGGACTACGACCTGACCTGCCCAGAGAGCCCCTCTCCAGCGCCCACGTTCTAGTTCATACAGTCTGTCGCCAGAGCCGTAACCTACGAGCGGCGTGGCGCTAGTCAGCACCTGCTCGCTGACGTCATCTTCACTCTTTGTGGTCAAATTTTGACCAACAAAGCACTCGTAGTGCGTATTTATGATCCAAAATTTAGAATTATTCAGAAATAATAATACTAAAAGACATTCAGAATTTTTTTGCAATAAAATGCACGCGACCACGCATAGGCTGCCCTACATCGTGTAAATCTACGGGTTCCCACGTTTGTCAACCAGTGTGCTATAAATACTCAAGCGCTCTGAACACCTTGCTTAACCAGCAATGTATGGGAAGAAATAGTCACATATATGCCGCCAGTTCACTACAGAATGCAGGCATTCTTATACCAGCGCCTACAAAACAACCGTAAAGAAACAGACGAACAGGTTATAGGTAGCGCCACCAATGGTGAGCGGTTGAACGAGAGCGGGGACACGCGCTCCCATAGGAACCCTGCTATCTGAACAGGTCAGGAGTACAGTAGGTCGTGATCGCGACGCTCGTGAAAGAGGCTTCGTCAGTGAGAGAAGAGAAAGAGAAAAGAGAGCGAGGGGACCTGTTGCGAAAGGGCGCTGCACTAACGCTGTCATAAAATGTTATTCTACTTGTATTTTGTCTATGGACGCGATCCACTTGAACCTAGCCGTTTGATGGTTCTCTGTAAAATGGCACACTGCAATACTGGCTTCTCCACACACTTATCAGTATTGTAAAGAAGCACGCTTTAAAGGCGAATACCGCCACTCGTACGTGCCGATTGGAAACGGCATCGGTGTTTTCTCCGCACCAGGGCAGTAATTGCTGCAAACTGCTGTTTTTGCAACAAACGGAGCATGCAGCACCGAGCCAGGTGATCTGTGTTCTAGTGCACGTCCTAAAGCTGGGCGAAAATGGACTGCAAGTATGCGTGGCATGTACAACTAGGCATTGTAACGTAGGTTCCGCGTCTTTTGAGCGAAAAATCAAGCCATAAGATAACGGTGACCTTGCTAATGTATTCTTGACACGCATGAAGTGCACTGTGATGGAAGGATGACGGGAGTGTAGCCAACAAGGTATGAGTGCGCAGCTTCGACATCTGTAGCGTCACATGACTTCGTCAACATAATTGTTAATTTGGAAATTTAGAAACTAGGCTACATGGAAGACACGTTATGTCTGTGCTGAGATATCGCTGAACTCGCTTCATGGAATTGTTACTTGAACGAGAAAGCAAAGTCCAAGGTAAGACCGAGGGCCGCTAGACAACAGTAAAACACGGCAGTGACACAGCTCTGAAGTGCGAAAAACTGCCTACCGCCGCTACGCCTAGTCCGAACCTCGTCTGTTGCAGTCCACTGCACGCAACTTTCGAGACTTCGTACGGACAGCGCGCTTCCTGCTGCGCCCCTTATTGCGGCACCGCGCAGTATGCACGGGCCTCGCCGTGCGCCGCGCGTCATATGCACCAACGCCTTCTCTCGACGTGGTAGGCTCCCGGCAGTCGGTCATCGCCGCTCGCGGAGCCCTCATGGCAACCCCTCCGGGGCAGGCCCGTGGCTTCGCGCTCTGACGTCAGAGGGGCGCGCCAACAAAATAAACCCGCAGCCGCGTCGCCAGCGCGGCGCTGAGGCAATATTTTGCTTGTTCGCTTTCGGAAACAGTCTGTTTAATGAAAAGCCCGAGAAGCCTTCAGGTTGGCCCGACGTATTTCGAGGAGCCGAGAACGGAAGAAAAAGAGGGGAACGCCGTGGGGTCTTCCCCCAAAAGAGAGCATGTGGCTGCCTCCCTCCCCTCATCCCTAGCTCAACCTGCGAGTGAGACAAAGACCTCGGCGCCGCTTTGCGCGTGCGGCTGTTCACTGGGTCGCTGACGGTGCGACGCCTGAGTGGAGACAGGAGGCGAAGACTGATGGGATGAGATCCTGCCCACTGCTCCTCGCACGAGTGCACTGCTTGCGTCAGCATGTGGAGGTGCTTCACTGCTGTGGGATTGCAAAGTTGCACACATTCTAGAGGAACGCTCAGCTATTCACCCGACGTAACACCCGGGGAAGGCGGCGTTCTTTTGAAGGCTTTGTATTTCGAAGTGGATGAATGTACTAAACTAACCAGTGGTTGAGGCCAGCAAAAGGAAAAAAAAAGCTGCTACAAAATATTGGTAACTGCACCGAGACAATACAACACTCGCAAACCTGGAAATGCTCATTAGTGCTCATGGAACACTATTTCACACTAGCACTAAGTGGATAATCTGGTTACGTCACTGAACAGTATCCACTCGTTGGTCGCCACTAATTAGCGAATAGCTAGACCATAAGCATCGATCACTGAAGCCAAAAGCACGAGAGATTGAGTTCCTATCGCCGATACAAAAAGAAAGCGCAAAAAGTATTCTCATTACTGGCTCAAATAATAATTAAATGGAAAGCCCGGCTGCGGCGGCTGCATTTCCGATGGAGGCGGAAATGTTGTAGGCCCGTGTGCTCAGATTTGGGTGCACGTTAAAGAACCCCAGGTGGTCGAAATTTCCGGAGCCCTCCACTACGGCGTCTCTCATGATCATATGGTGGTTTTGGGACGTTAAACTCGACATATCAAATCATGGAAAGCCTCTGGATAAACAGTTGCCGAAGCGTCCGCCACGTTGTAATTCTCTCTATTGCATATCAGCTAAGTGGCCCCTACGCGCATCTGCGCACTTGCATACTTGCAATAGGTGGGCCGCTTTTAACCACTCACTCGTCGCACAATTCATATGTTTTGACACCTGGTGGGATTTTATGATCGTATCACGCAACATTAAATGCTTTAAGGAGTCCCCTCCCACTTCATCTTATTACTAAATAACGTCTTTTTACGAATGAATGGATGGAAAAACTTAATTTCATCAGAAAGCAGCTGCCGGCGCTTTCGTGTAAGACGGTCATTGACCCAATGTTGACGGTGACCCGTGTGGTCCACTCCAGGACCCTTGTCTGGACGACTGGGTCTGAGCTGGTCAACTCAGCCTGCCATTGCTCGAGGGAAGGATCACGCATAATATCTGCCGGTGGCGGCACCATGCTACATTTCCACAGTTGTGATCATATATGTTTCCACTGCCTGGCACCATTTGGCTTAATCTCTTCCGGGTATATCTTGCTCAGCACGTAAAGATCGAGGAAAGATTGCGTCTGCAGTCTTATCCAGACGTATTTCTGCACCTTGACCAACCCCATGTGCGGTGGTCGATAAAGCCTACCACTATATTTATAATCATGGGTGATGTCGTCGAAGGACACTAGCCCATTTCTCGCGGACCACCCTGGAACTGGTGGCTCACCAGCTCCGGCTGACGAAACCTCGAGCATTCAGGTGAGCCACCTTGTTCCCATAGTTTCCAGAGTGTTTTGATAGCCAGACAATTTCTATCGGCCAAGTTAGGGAGTTGCTTCATGGTAGATCACCTCCTCGCCACGTAGAATGCCTTCGTGCTGCTCCCCCTCGGACGGAAGATTTCATCTGCTGTTATCAATTTATTTGCATCCATCTCACTGTTCGCTCACGGAAAACGCCGATATTTCGCGTGTGATCAACGACACCGACGTTGTAATGTCTGCGAAACGAGCTTTTTTAACGCTATCGCGTTAAAACAAACAACTAGGAAGGACGGGTACTTGATGGGTAGTGGATGGGCGAGCAACCCTCATTACGTTCACACCTCATTCGGTAATGTTAAACCCTTGTTTACAGTAATTTAAACCTTTCTCTCCTGAGGCTGTTATTGAATGAAAGCCACCGCGAAGCTTTTTTTTTTTTATTACGCGCGACGAGTCCAGGTATCTCTGAACGGAGGGCGCGCGCTATATTGCGAGATCCGCTCATGAACGAACCTTTCCCAAAATAAAAAAAAAGAAAAAGAGAAGGTCGTTTCGCTTCAAGTTATGGCGGTATAAAAGCCGGCGCGATAAACTTAGGGTCGAGCAGATGTTGTACGAAGTCCCAAGAAAGAAAGGAAGGAACAAATTACCCAAGAAACACCCGCCCTCCTTCTCGCGGATGCACCTTTGAAAGATGGGTGTCTTCTCCGCGAAGCGTGGGCGTGACAGCGAAGCGGTCAGTCACGTGAGTTAAAACCGGGGGTGGGTCGTTCGAAAGGTGAGGTGGCGGGGCGGGGTGTACAACGCCAGCAGAGCGAGTCATCGGCAACTTTTTGCGCAACCGGCGGCAGCAGCAGCGAGGCGGTGGTGGTGCGACTCCGCTCGCCCCAGAATTGCCACCGTTCGCTCTGGGCCATTTGTCGCGCCTGTCTCCGCAGTTCCCCTCACCGGTCGTGCGACGACGCGCTCGGCCGTTGCAGCCCCGCCGACGAGAAAAGCGCCGGCCTCGCCACCACGCGACAGGAGCTCGAAAACGATTTACCGTACTTATTCCTGCAAGGTTCGCGCAACTCATCCAGACCTTCGCGAACTCTCTATACGGCCACCCTCTGACGTCGCACTTGTGGCACCGCACCCCGCCGTCGAACGGTATCACCTTCCCGTCTGCGTCTCCCGCACCACCACACCACGCAATCCGCCAACTTACCACTTACCCATGCTTGTGTCCCGCACATTATGTGTACCATTTTTGTGCACTGCCAAGTTTGCCTGTAATGATTCTATACCGACTAGTCTACGTATCTACTTTTGTGCAGCTTACCACAGCCTAAGTAGTAGACGTATCGACGCGTGGCTGTACATCCATGCTGATGAAATACGTTTTATTGAATGAGTTATGGAACAAACGGATGTTTAAGCACAGCTTCGTCAAAATCAGCAATAGGCATGGGCAGGGCATGTATCTCGAAGGCAGCATAAAACCGTGAGCCATTAAGGGTTACGAACTGGATGCCAGACAAGGCAGACGCACGAGGGGGAGCCAGAAAGGTAGGTGGGCAGATGAGATTAGGAAGTTTGCCGGAATAACACACGTGCAGCAAGAATATACACGGGATATTTCGCGAAGTGTTGGAGAGGTATTTTCCCTGAAGTAAACGCACTCAAAAAACTGCCAATTAAAAGAGATAGAGCCGGATGTATTGCATACGCCGCTCTCAGAGGTGTGGCCTCCTCAGTTTGTGAATTCATGGCCCTAGATTGCCCGCTATGCTCGGTTCGCCAGTTGTCGCTGATCGTTTGATTTAGTGCTTGTCCGCAGTTCTTTTATAGTACTACTAAGGTCTTTTACTTGATGTCCTCGGATCCGTTTGCTTGGGTGGGCGAGTGTACCGCTGGATCTGCTGCTACCTCCACATGAGATCATTCTAAACTGATGATGGGCCGGCATCTGAGAATTACATACACCGTGGTGTTCCTTTAGGTGGTGTATTGAGCCTCACACGATGTATTTAGTCTTGTTATGATTGGCCTCGATCGTGGAAACTATACCAGAGTCTGTGCAGATATCTATATATCTATGCAGACGATATTGGTGCTTGGACATCTGGTGTAACACGTCCGCAGATACGTGCGAAACTTCAGAAAGCTGCGGAACTCTATTTCGGCGTACCTTAGAGAGCAAAGCCTTAAGATTTCTCCAGACAAATCGGCGCAGGTTGCGTTCACGCGTAAGGCAATGACGTCATATCCCAACACCATCAATGGACAAATTGTCTGCTACACCCGCACACACAGGTTCTTGGGAGTCACCATTGATCGAAATCTCTGCTGGAATCTTCATGCGGCCTCTCTAAAAAAGCGCTTAACAGCCATCTGCCAACTTTTCAACTTCCTCGGAGGAAAAAAGTAGGGCACGTCAGTACACGCAATGTTCCAGCTATTCAGGACGTTGTTCCTGGTGTAACTGCGGTACAGCTTGCCTGTTTTGACGAACACCTTTAAAAGTAGCATACGTAAAATCGAAAACGCCCAGGGTCAGGCACTCAGAGTTTGTCTTGGATTACCACGCGGCACACCCACAGCGGAGACCATCGCAATTGCCAAAGACCATCCGGCCTCGGTGCACATTACTCTAGAGGTGCTTCGAACGCATATTAGGCACCTTGCTCGGGCCCCTGCCCACCATCTCGCTTCGCTTCCAGAAGACCGACCGAGTTCCTCCTTATGCAAGAGAGTATTGGGTTACCGTGAGTGTCTTCTAGCAGGCCACACATTTCCGGAACGTATCCCGACATCCACTTGGTGTTTAGACCGTCCAAACCTACGCTTGACAGTGCCAGGAATTCGAAAAAAACGCGGATCTCTCGACACCAGCTTTGAAGCAGCTGACTCTACATATGCTGCCGGAAGGTTACAAACACCACGTTAAACTTTATACGGATGGTTCGACAAATGATAGGGCATCTGCAGAAGCTGTGATCTGGCCAGCAAAAGCCGAAACCACCCAATTTCAAACGTCTCACAAAACAACATCGACAGCCGCAGAGCTCGCAGCACTCCGCTGTGCACTCCGCAGGATTAATTAAGAAGCACCTCTAAAATGGTGAATTTTTGCCGATTCAAAATTAGCTCTGTATTGTATTCAAACTGCGCTACGTTGTGGACCTCAAGACGAATTGGTGCTGGAAACAAGACAATTGTATGAGCGAGTACTACAGAAAAGACATGATGTAACTTTTCCATGGTTACAAGGTCGTTGCGGAATCATCGATAACGAGCACGCCGACGCTGCAGCAAAAGAAGGCTCACGAAAATGGCATGATGGATCCCCTTCCACTGTCAAAAAGCGACGCAGAAGCAAAGAATATTACCCTCGCGCATGATGTCACCAGGTCTCTGTGGAACACACCCGGATTTGTAAACACCCGTCTTCACCGTCTGGACCCATACCTACGACTTTCCATTCCATCTGGGTTATCCAGATCTGAGACAACCTTTCTCGGTCGCATGTGGCTTGGGGTGTCTTTTACGAACCCCTTTGCTTGCCGCATCGGATGGACAGACAGTGCTGCGTGTGATCATTGCGGCGCTGACGAAACGATCGAACATATTTTGTGTCAGTGCCATCAGTACAACTCTCAGAGACAGTCCCTGCCAGCAGTGTTTGCTCGCCTCGACGACCAGCCGCCTTCCGAAAAATTAATTTTGGAATACCGGAATGATTGAGCTTCACGCCAAAAAGCGACGAAGGCCCTCCTGAAGTTTCTGCGATCGACCCGCCTCATCGAACGCTTGTGACGTTTTAGTGTGTTTGTGTGTTTTCACTTCCGTCCCGCTCTCTTTCTCTGGTTCCCTTTTTCTTACTTTTCTGCCTCCCGTTTCCCCTTCCCCAGTGCAGGGTAGCAAACCAGACACTTGCTTTCTGGTAACCTCCCTGCCTTCCTTCATACCATCTCTCTCTCTCTCTATCTCTCTCTCTACTAAGGTTTTTTTAGGACAGCGTTGCACTTGCAGATCACGATGATTGAACGTATCGGTTTTTCGCAGAACTGTCATTCATAATTGTGTATCGGTGGGTGCACCATGTGCAGTAAAGTGGCGTGCATGGGATTTTTTTTTTAGTCTTCATAGCTCTACGTGAGATTAGCCTCTCCATGCAGCATCAGCCGCTAGGTTCTACGCACGAAAGGCGGTTTTCACACAATTTCAGTGCCTGGTTGGTCGTGCAGGATGATCAGTGTAATTCAGTGCTACTGCGGATGTATGATCTTTCTGAAAACACATGATTGCCACTCGCTAGCCTGTATAGACTGCCTGTCAGATACTGCCAATCAACGCAACATTTTTCCCCTCACATCTTCGAGCTTCGTATAGGCAGGCAAAATTCTCATTCGAGAAAGTGCGGTGCTTCGCAGTGGTTCCTGCTAAGGTCTTGCGACGCGCACTCCTTCGTACAGACACGTTGCGGTTTCCTTTGGAGCACTGCGCGACACGTTGAAGGGAGTCGCACGTATTTATGTTCGTCTTCAACTTCTGGAAGAACGAGGTAGAAGGGGGTTGGGAGGGGTGCTCGCTGCATACCGGCAGCTATATATCCTTTTTTTTTTCACCGTTACCTCCCCCCGGTCCCCCTCAGTGGGTTCCGTTATGCACTTGAGTGGTGAGTTACGCCCGGAGCTATGCCGAGTGGAACGATCTCTCCCTTCGAACTCTTGCCGCTCAACTCTGTCGCACGGTGCAACAGCTCAGGCGCGTTGCGGCTGATATACGACTCGGCCGGGTTACGACTCGACCCGACGTCGGCGCACCGAAAAGGCAGAGTGCGTACAGCGACTGCCTTCACGGAGGTTTGCACAGCGTTGCGTGGCAAGCGTCGGTTTCTCGGAAACACTTGCTATTGGGAGTCTGCGGTGTAACTGTTTGACTGCCTGCATTCCGGTGATGGAAGTGCCTAGACGTTCCGTTAGACACTTCTTCTCTTTACGACTGTTCCGAGAACGGTCGAATTAGCAAATGCTGTACAGCTTTGCTTTAAAATGCACCATGGGAATGAAGTTAGAACACATATGCGAAAGCAGGAGGCGTTGGCTTAGTAACACTCTAAATACTCCTGCTTATTTTATCACTTATCGTTACGCTTTTATTTCCCGTAATGTAATAACAATTGTTGGGGTTTTACGTCCCGAAACCATGAGACATGGTTACGGCAGACACCGTAGTGGATAGCTCCGGATATTTTGTCACCTTGAGGTTCTTTAACGTACACATATATCAAAGTACGCAGCCATCTATCATTTTGCCTCCATCGAAATGCGGCCGCCGCTACTGGGATTCGATCCTGCTACCTTCGGATCAGCTGTCAAGCACCATAAGCACATTTACGAGAACAACATGCGATACATTCATACAACCAATGCACGTTCGAACAGACTTATTGCATTTTTTTCTTTTTCTTCTTTCCTGGTGCAATTAAAATGTGGAATGAATTACCGAATGATGCGGGGCCAAAAAGTACTTCGAATGATTTTGAGGTTGCTCTTGACATGCATTTTGTTGAAAATGTATAGATTATTACTGTTCATTTATTCGTTTATTTACAAATGTTTGATAAGTCTTGAATATATGTTCGAATTTTAAAAAAGCATGTGACTGCACTTCCCATACACGTGTGCTATGTGTTACAGAGTTTATCTTACAAATGCTATCCAAAAAATCAACAAGGCGCCCCCCCCCCCTTTATGTCTGGCAAAAATGCACAGAGAGACAACTAAAAGGGGCCATCCATGTTTTTTTTCATCGAGTGAAATTGTAAGGCAGATGGGTGGGTTGGGGGGGGGGTACTTAGATTAGGTCGTTAAATCTTTATTATTTCGCAAGCAGGAAGTGTAAACACACATATCCGAGCTGTAGTGATAATGACGAGACCCGAAAATGTTCTAAAGAACACGAAATGCGCACAAGAAAGTTCAAGTGGGAAAAGATATACATGTTAGTCACTTTCCGTGAAAATGTTTTGTCTATCTGCAAGTTCCCTACTTGGTTATAGTGAAGGGACTAGCCGTTAGCAATGTGCTATGAAAAAACAAAACAAAAACAAGACCGCTGTCTATACCGAATGTAACGCAGGAAGCGTGTACTAGATCCCCGTGACGCGGTGGCGTGCAGTCAGCCATATGTCAGACAGACCGGTGGTTAATGAACTAACCCGGAAATATAATTTATATTCAAAGAAGGAAAATAAACTAGCCAATATTTTCGTAAACTTCAAAGTCTGAAACTTCGAACAGCGGTTGCACGGGGTAAAGATTCTTTGCAGGAGCAACCGTGAGACATCTCGGGAATCAGTGAAAGGGTTTTTGCATTAAAAAAAACTAAATGGCGCATGCATTAGTTACACGTCAATACACTAGCGAAATTCTGAGACTATAGAGTGTTCCAAATTGGTAGCCCCGTTAGGTACATATATACCGTGACTTTCCACGTAAGTTATTGTACGTACTTGGTATCGGTCTCACGCATGAAATCAATCAACGTGAAATGGGTCCGTGCTGTCGTTTTTTATGCTGCTTTCCTACCGTTTCCGTATCACTTTTAACCGTAATCACGTGATGGACACATTACACATACCAGCTTAGGGAGACGACTGTCGCCTGATTCAAACGGTTGTGAAACATATAATTTGAAATCCAAGTTTCGCCCTAAATGAAATCACCACCTCAGCACTCCCTGCAGATGGCTGACCAACGAAGCTGAAATGCACGGTCACAGTGTTTGTCAGAGTCCAATGTTGGATTAAAGTATTTCCAAATTGTTAGTTACGTCTGTGTAGAAATCTTATTTCCATGGTGATAGCCGCCCATGTTTTACTGTCTTCATTTCAGTAATAACCAGAACAAAAGCTTGCCACCCTACACTTGTAGGAATGGAAAAGAAAGATGAAAAAAAATGAGCGGGGAGATAACGGCATGCCGATACTCTATTACGCTCAATTGATCGGTGAAAACATACCGAGAATTGTTGTGGTGCACATGGGCCAATATAGTTAGCGCAGTTATTCATGTACCGCATCGTACTGCGTCACGGTACTCCCCTACAGTGCTAACAGACCGATGGACAACGTTCACTGCGCAGCTTATTGATGAAGCTTTTCGGCTAAGCAATACCAAGCATCGGAAGGTCACTGCTTAGCATCCGCAGAGCAATTGACTTTGCCGAGCGACTAAATAAGACAGTCACCGATATGATCTCCATGTACATCGACGTCCAACACAAAATATGGGATCACATATTACCTTATGCGAAGTTCGCTTACAACAACGCCATTCAGGAGATTCGCACCATTCCGCCTTCCCTACGGCCGCGAAGTTCAGACGATGTTGAACGCTTTGCTCCTAGTCAAGTCAAGTCAAGTCAAGTTTATTAAATAGTTCAGTTGAGTTACATGGTTAGCGTTATTACAGCAGGAGGTCCCAAAGTTTCAGAGAAACTGACAGGGGGACCTCCTATGGCTACATGGATGGGGTAACTACAAAAAAATACAGCAATAGTATACGGACTTGTGAGTAATAATGAATAATCTTGATTAACAATAAAATACGATCAATACACAACATAATGGTAATACTCACTATTAAAAGTAACAAGAAAATAGTCAAAAGCAAGTGAAGACAAAAAACAATATAATGAACTCTACGTGACAAATGCAACACGTTTCATTATCAGTGTTATCAATTATACAAAGGCAAATTGAAGTAGTAAAATAGCACAGAACTGTGGAGAGCTATTAACAGTTAATTACACAAATCGAATGAGTTGATTCATTCCTGAACGTAATATTTCTTACTGCGCGAAGTGAAAATATGGATGCGTCAAGAATCCTGTCAAGATTCTGATGAGTTCTTGTTCTTGTTCACCTTCTCTTGTAGCTCATGCCTAGATACTGACGCCGAAGATTTCACCGTGCGTGCCGAGGAAGCTCGCCAGCTTGCGCGGCTGCACATCGTTTTGCAACAACAGGCAGATGCACGACGATACAACACCTGCCATCGAGACATGCCCTACAGTCCAGTTTGGGCGTGGACCCCTGTTCGTCGCCGTGACCTTGTCTTGTTCTGTCTCCTTGTCTCTTTGTCGTCATTCTGTTTTGGCTCTAAAACTATCGTTACTCGGAAAAGTTGCTAAGCTGGTACTTACACGGACCGTATAAGGTACCGCACCGCGTGAGTGACGCGAACTACGAAGTAGCTCCGTATGGTGGGTCGTCAACACAAACACAACGAAGACAACCGAGTTCCGACATAGTCTATGTCGTGCGCATGAACCTTAATTTGCGCGTTCAAAATTTCCCCTGCCGTTCATCAACATTTTATTGCGATAGCAATTACAGGGACAATCTCGGCTGATTTTTACCGTCACCGTCATGTCGCGGATATGTATATACATGTAAAAAAGGCATAAAGAAAATTATCAATATAAAAAACTAGAAACCAATATATTGGGTATTTGAAACTGATAACCTCTGGCTCTGTAGTCCGTTGCACTAGCCAACACAGTCCTTCGCCATGCTTGGGCCGGTGATATAACAGCGAGCTATTGATATGCACCATTTACCCTTCTCAAAATGCAGACCTCAAAATAGCTTGAGCGTATTTACAATAACCAATGCTGCCCCATCGTGGTGGTCTAGTGGCTAAGGTAGTCGGCTGCTGACACGCAGGTCGTGGGATTGAATTCCGGCTGCGGCGGCTACATTTTCGATGGAGGCGGAAATGTTGTAGGACCGTGTGCTCAGATTTGGGTGCACGTTAAAGAACCCCAGGCGGTCGAAATCTCCGAAGCCCTCCACTACGGAGTCTTCCATAATCATATGGTAGTTTGGGGATGTACATACACCACATACAAATCAACAATAACCAATGCTTTTACATTCTCTTTCGAATTGAAAACTGGCCTTGAAATGTGCAAGAAAAAGTGGCCTTTTTCTGTACCACTCATGGTGTAGAAGAATAAAAAAAATTTAACGTGGGGTACATTAGGTGTGAGACTCAACTACATGGCAAGATACGCAGATGGGTCATTCCACGTGCCGAAGTCTAAAAGAAAAATCAAACAGCCTTGACTTCTGCATTGCGGAGGAGAGAAGGAGAAAAACTTTATTTATCCCAAGAGGAAAAGGTGCAGTGGTGGAGTGTCAGAGGAGCCTACGCGGCGTAGGTCTCCGCTGCCCTCTTGGTTCAATCCAGGATTGTGGACATTTTCAGCGCGTTTTTCAAATGCAAACAAGTAACAAGTATGACGGTTGTTAGTTCACACTTGTCCAGTGTATACCTATGCGTTCTTTTCGAGCGTCCTTCCTTGTGCTGCAGCCGCGCGCTCAAAGTATCGGGCTGCTTGTCGTTCTTCGTGTGATACTATAGTTTGTTGCTATCGCATTCATATGGCTTCGCCTAGGGGCCAAACTTTTACATTTTTCATAAACATCACGTTTATCGTGAACGTTTATGAAAGACATCATAATAAACATCACGTTTACCTTTTCGCGCTGTCTAATCTGCTTAGTTCCCTTTTTTCCTACGTCCCTACATCTCTACGTGGGATCGGTCGGGTGGCGCGGTGTCTCCCCTGTGCCTTCTCTAGACCAAAATAAAGTTTTAATTATCATTATAATCATCATCCTCAGCGTTCTCTTTTTTTCCCCGTGCATCTACCTTTTCAGCATCGAGGCGATGCTGTATTTCGGTGAGGGGAGAATAATGACGTTGGTAGTAGTGTGTGACGTGCTTATGCAGAGGAACAGGCCACAAAAAAGTGCACGTGATATCAGTCTCTGGAGTATATAGGATCAAGCAAGCAATCAAGCAAGCAAGCATAAATTCACTCTATTTGCAACCATACTAGCCTATTGTTGGGTTTTCTTTCTTATTTCCTTTATTAATTCTGTTTTTAATCCATGTCTTACTGATCTGTTCTTTGTTAAAACATCCCTATCTAAACATCCCGTCTGGTAGAGCAATTTTATTTCAAAGATAAGGTACCAGTCGTTTCATGGCCGATCCCTTGTGGTGGGTTGCACCAAAACTTTGAGTAAAAACCAACCAACCAACCAACCATGGCTCCACGAATGTGTTTGACAGCCATGCAGAAAAACTAGCTTGTCCTGAAGCCCACGCTCGTTTCTTTTCCCTTTTTTTTAACCGCGGAGCTCTTTAACGTCGAGGTGAATCCATGTGGATCCGTCGCCCTCCTTTTCTAGCCCACGTGCGAGAGCGAAGCCTGACGAGAGGGAAATCACGCAAGTGGGTGAGAGGTGTTGATGGATTGATGCATGGGGTTTAACGTTCCAAAACCACGATAAGGTTATGATAGACGAGGTAGTGGAAGGCTCCGAAAATTTTGACCAGCTGGGGTTTTTAAACGTGCACCTAGATCTAAGCACGCGGGCCTCAAGCATTTTTTCTCCCCCGTCGAAAATGCAGCCGCCGCGGCCGGGATTCGATCCCGCGACCTGCGGGTCAGCAGCCGAAGCGCGGGCCCACCATGCGATCGCCAAAACATGGATTCAGTGCAGGCAAAGCTGCAGCAGAGCGGATGCACGAACACACTCGACTAATACGCTGCATCGTAGAGGTCATGCGACGGACCGATCGACGTTACTCGCTTCACGGAGCGTTCACTTGCCGAGGCCGCTTCCATCACAGTGCAAAGATAGCTCCTAACCTTCTTCAAGGCCTCTGAAGCATTGCCTTTTACTTCTTTTGCAAAGGAAAACGCGACAATGCTTCCTGTTGGCGTCGTTGCTGTGTATAGAAGCCGAATGCATTGTGGGTGAGTCACTGCCCTTTTGGCCATCTACGAGTCCTTCAAGAGTGGACCGCAGCATGCGCAGTCGATGGTAGGACAGATCGGAGGTGGCTCGAACTTTGACGGCGTATCATGCCTGTCTGTGCTATATGTTTCAATAAAAATAGGCATCCGTGGACGCAAGCCTCATTCCACAGTCGCTGTCAGCATGTTTTGGGATTTAAAAAACAACAAAAATAAGAATGAATGAAACCCGGTAAAAACGTCGACGTCATGACAGAGACTGAAGCATGGCAGTGTTTTAATTTGCGTTACCGATACGTACGTAAGAACACTACGTTTCATATAGTGCGCAAGATCAGTTCTAAGGATGCGCTTGGTGCGAATGGACATTTTTAGTGGAGCGTCCAGAACAGCTTTGCGGACGCTGCCTGGCATAGGAAATGCCTGGCAAGCTGTGTCCACACAGCTGCGGCGGACGCTCAAGTAAGTCTAATTGCAGCGTTCTTATGTACACAACGTGGTTGTGGAATTTACGTACGCAGCACTAAAGCTTGCTAATGAACAATTTTAGAATAGCATGCGGAAATATAGTGCTCGTTGCGTACATTGACAATTGTAAAGCGGGTACGCAAAATAATAGCCTAAAAACGCTAACGCAAAGCTTTGCGTTAACGTTCGTTGTCGCTGCGCATGCGTGGTACATTATGTATGGTACAAGTGACGGCAATAACGGGCCTACTCAACTAACGCTATATTTTTAATTGTGGTGGTTTGGCGTTCTTGTTTGACATGGCCAATAAATTTTAAGCGCATAAATAGACGAAAAGGAAAAAAAAAGAAACACGCATGAAACGTGTTTACGTGTGCACGCCACACGTGTCATACGCGTTTTTCGTCCTCGTCTATTTGTGCGCTTAAAACTTATTGGTCATGCTATCTTCGCGAACTCCATTATAAAGTTACCTATAGCCTCTAACGCTGTCGGGAGGCTGCTGGCATGTGTACGAGAACTCGCAGCAGGACCACAGAACTTGAACACAACAACGACCTTCATAGACCACAATAGACGCACCTTTTCGGTACTGCTGATACCCTAACATGAGCTGCCAAGATGACGTAATTTCAAGGCCATTTGCGTGCGAATTCATTGCCAACACGTAAGGAAACACGGTTCAACTATTCAGTATAAAGACGCCTCGTTTTTGAGTGTAACAATGTGCACGTTGTGCCACATATAATGACAGCCGCTGGTGAGCAATGCATCTGAGACGTAGTTCACACATGTGGCTTGCGGACGCCCGCCAAAATATGCTCCCCTTTGAACGAGGTAGAAGAGGGTACTGCGAGATGAAGCATATATATTAGGTTGCGAGTGCGTGAGGTGTGTTGGTATATAAGTAGTTTGGATGTTGGGAACCAAGTGCAACCCTTCTATACACAGCAACCTGCAGCAGCTAAACCACACACCCACCCGATTCCATCGTTCGACACCGAGTATTATCTCACGCAACTTTATTGGAAATGTGCCAATGCAGAAGTCGAAAGATGATTCGAGATCCAATGAAGCCCTTCTCATATTTAAAATAAGCCCTGTATTGTGTCACCGGAAACCTTCAAGTCCCGTTCTAGATTGAGAAAAATTGCAGTCACAGATTTGTCACGAAGCATAACAATGAACTGATGATACATGAGCCAACAATGTAACTAAGCAGTGACTGGTTTGTTCAGATGCCCAAGTCTGAAACTTCGCTCTGTCGCAAAAAAGAACAAAACGATGCTCCTTGCTTGAAAGTTACCACGAAAGCATAAAGACTTGGTGTGTGTAGCGTGAGGGACTAAGGGCAAATGACTTGAAGAAATCAGAGCTGTAGTTGCAGTTTGTAGATACTCCGGCAAAGTGTAAACGAGCAATATGAGTGGCATCATCGCGGGACACATCAGAAAATCCAACATGCAATCGTTGGGAGGAGCACACGTCGGGTTCGGTGACCTAATCTCCTGCATTATAGCAAAGGCTAGCATCATCTTTCTCGCGTTTGTGTGGACGCTGCAGTTGTTAAACAGAACGTTGGTGGAAGTTATATACGAATAACGCATTCAAACGCCCACCGGCAGTCCGAGGGGAATAAATAGGCAAAGAGTCGGGAGTGAGAGCTACCCAAATAAAACAGGACCTGCTATTTCGATCTCCGGACGGTCGCGGCAATAAAAACCGAAGCTTCCGCCTGCAGGAAAAAAGCATATACAACGATAAAGTCTGGTGTTTTGTCGTTCCGCGAAGTATCTCCCGAAAAAAATGTAGAATTAAGCGTAGCGAAAACCGCAAGATTTATTTATCTGTTCGCTACGACCACCAGAAAATGGTCGATCAGGGGCAAAAACTGAAGACAGACCTTCGAACAGTTTAGCGGGCAGTCTGACAGCACCGCACAGTCCATAAGAGCTGGATTATCATTTTATTGCCAACCACAGAAGTGTTGCAACAGTGATTGATACGTGGGGTTTAACGTCCCCAAACCACCATATGATTATGAGAGACGCCGTAGTGAAGGGCTCCGGAAAATTTCCACCACCTGGGGTTCTTTAACGTGCACCCAAATCTGAGCACACGTGCCTACAGCATTTTCGCCTCCAAGTGTTGCAACAGTTTGGGTGCTGCATAATATTTGTGAAACATGTTGGCCGAGCGACCGTGACCAAGTATGCAAGACGCATTCGAGCGTCGACATGGCACGCCTAAAGAAGCGTGTTGCTTAACGAGAACATTCAAATCAGTCACGAAATAAGGAACTCCGAATTGCCAAATAAGGCTGCGAACACGCGTGCTGCAAACGTCGATGGTTGCGAGAGACTGGTATCTAGTATTTATACTGCGTAATTAAACGTTTATGAACACCGGGTGACCGCGTCGCGTACATGTACCCAGTCATTCACAAAGAGCACACCACCCATTGCAAACTTGCGATTAAACAGTACAGAAGTAACAAAACCGTAATCAACCGCTCAAGCAACAAAACCATATTCAACTGCACGAGCACAATGTCTTCGCGTGAATCAATGCATTCAAGAAGACCACATAAACGCCACGCTCACCTTTGTCGTAAGCGTCTTCTCCGCTAGTGGCTCCCATGCATGCGTCCGAACGCCGAACATCCAAGTGAAGAACTGCGGGACAACACTCGGTGTCGTCTTCGTAGTGACCGCGTGTCCCGCATAATCAATGCCGCATACGAAAAGACCCGGGCACGTCGAACTCTGTGTACTATCTCACCCCTGCAGGAGCAGGCACACCAGGCCGATCTCGTCGCCGTCACAGCAAGCGACGTGCTCTCGCCTCAAGAAACGCAGACATATCCAATGTCCCGCGGCGCCACTTCTTCGTGGAAGACAGGCTGTCTAAACGGCCAGGCCACCGCAGTAGACTCGCACTGCGGCCGACGTAGCGCTGGCGATGGTCGCACTGCGATCCACCGAGGCGTCTTGGTGGTGGTGCAGACGCCGCCGGCGCGTAAGACGGAACTGCTGCGACCTCGTGCAGTGGACGCTGACCGAGAGGGTGGACGCCGCAGGCGTGGCACGCGCTTGTCGTCGACGACACGGGTGCGTGCCTGGTCGGTGGATTCAAATTTGCACGAGCGGTCGCAAGAAGCGCGGTGACATGGCGGAGGAGATCCCGGAGGACCTCGCGCGGGACCGTTCCAGAATAGCCGGGCTCTGCCGACGTAACTGGTTAAAAATAAACGCCGGCGGCGGCGGGCCGGTGTGTGCTTACTCCGCGCTCTTCCTTTCGGCACCGCCGGGAGCGATCGCTTTCTTCTTGCTCTTCTTGTTGGTGACCGCGGCACCCCTCGGCAGCCCTGGGCTGCTGCGCCAACGCGAGCACCCACCGCACTCGGTGCGATGATCAGCTGGTTGCATGCACCCGCTGACAGCTCGCTGCGGAAGCGAGGGCTCGCCGGGGAGTTGCATGTTTTAGTATGCACCACCGTAAGTATTGCGGATGGCCGCTTTCGAGGCCAGAAAGATTCTGCCATTGGTATACTTCTTGGAGCAGTGGGTGTGGATAGGATGCGGATCATTGTTGTATTTGCGATTCCTTGGCGTTATACCAGAATAATATCAGAATAAAACCACTTTGCAAAGCACCAGCCGTGTTTCTGTCGGTGCATCTACACGACAATCCGACCTCAAGGCCATTGTTTCAATTTGTATGTTGGGTTGTTCGTTTCCGAAGCACTGACGATATTTACTTTATGTACAGTACATACAGGAATCACGGTATATTACACTGAACAAGGGTATCGATGTGGGCTAGTTGGTATTTTTCTTGCACCTTATAAAGTATATTAAACTTCGCGGTACACATTTGAAAGTACATTACAGTGTTGCAAGGTTTCTCTTCCCCATGATCTGGTGCTCTTTGACCGTCAAATGGCTTTTGCACCAAAAACATCATCAAGGTTTTTCTCCATGGTCGCAAGATTAACGACAATTGAGTATCTTCGAATGGGCAAGGGAGACACCTTTATAGAAGTGTGGCTGCTCAGTTGCTGCTTACTACAGTGAACTATACTGCTTACTGCGGGATGAGCTCAATGGCCTCGCTGGCTATACTGCGGAAACTTGAACGCGCTGCTCGCTGAGCTGTATCTAAAAGTGCTCTCGGGAGCGAAAGCTAATCCAAACGAGAAAATGTACAGACACAAGGTCTACCTGCAACTATCGCTACAGGTAGCGCTGATGTTACTGTAAACGCTTCATTGTGCGTGCTACAGGAGAATATGTTAGAATATCTAACTAAGATAATGTCAATAATCTCTAGATTTTCTGTGTGCCTGAAACTTTTGTGGTTGTATGTCCCGGACTTTTAAGAATGCATGGCGACAGTACATCGATCACTGCCTGGGCAGACAACAATTAGTTTATAATTGACAACGTTGAAGAACATTGGGATGCCTCGTAACTTCGCTCAAGTACCTTCTTCCTTAAACTTGTTTGTGTTCAAAATTTTAGTTTCATCTAAATTAGAATATCCTACTTCATTCTAGAATCTAGGCCATAATAACTTGACGCATTATTTTGAAATGATTCAGTGTAATTCTGTTTGTTACACTCTTCCTCACTAAAGAAAGAAAGACGCAAACATGGCGAGCCCATATATGTATTTCCATGAAGGCAAGGGCTGACCCATCATTACTCGCAAATATCAGTGAAAAAATATTCTATTTGAGCATTTTTAACACAGTGTTTTATCATCCTTAAGCCCCTCGGCTAGTTGATATCACTTCCGATCTACGTTTCATCGCGTTTAGTTTACGTGAAAAAAGTTGAAATTTATTTCTGCAAAGCTGGCGTTTCCTTCTTATTCTTCTTCTTTTTTTTTAGTCGTTGTAACCACAGAAATAAGGGGAGTGAAACCACCTCCCTCCACGAATAACCATCATGACAGTTGTTTTGCTGAGAACGCCTTAACTGACATTTTACAGTTAGGATGCTATGTGTTCGCTAATTTTTAGTTTATGTATATTTTGGTCATAGGTAATCCTTTCTCGTTTATTTGTTTATAGTAATATGATTAAACTCTCTCAAACAAACAAACAAACAACAAACAGGTGATACACATAAGTGTATTCTACTGGGGTGGTGCGTTAAGTGCAGCTGGCATTTTCAATAAAAAAACCTTGTTATTTGCAAGTTAGAGTAAGGAATGCAGTGCATATCCTGACTCCTGAGGCAAACTTTTCCCACCCTTGTGATATAGCAGGCGAAAAAAAAATGCACACAGGTGTATAAGAGCACGCGCCTTTATTATTTTATTATTTATTTATTACGTAAGATTTGTCACGAGGTCCGTGTGTGCTTTAGCGCGAAAAAGGTTCTCACGCTGCTAGGATGCTTATTCGATTTCTTCTGAACGCAGCTTCTGACCAACGAACAACATATAAAGCAAGTTCTGCGATGTAATAGGGTGAAAGTTTAGGTACTTTTGGTGGCCTAAACTCCCGGATTTCAATTTTTCTTGATTTATTGTGCATAACTTGTTCCTGTTAATATATAGTGAATATCTCTCTGCCCAGGCAGAGTTCTCCGCCTTTCCACCAACGCACAATCCCTCTCCGCCTCTTTCTATCTCTTGCGTACATCTTAGATTACCAGGCCTGCCCTAATGGCAATATTTCCCGTCTCCCAGTTGCGGAAGCTCGATTTTACGAAGCCAACGCATTTCATGGATGAAAGAAAGTCATTATCGCTTGAACGGGGTGGTACGAGGTATCTAGTGCAGGTTTGTTACGGCCAATAAGACATCATTGTTTCTTTCTTAAGACACACCGTGATAGAGAGCGTGAGCTGTCTGCCAATCAATGAGCAATTATATATTTTAATGTATGGGGTTTTACGTGCAGAAATCATGATATGACTGCGAGGTAACGCCGTAGCGGAGGGTTCTGCAAATGTCCCCCGTATTCCATCGCTCTTTATTGTGCACTGACGTCGAGCAGTGTGCGGGCCTCTAGCATTTCAACACCATCAATACGCGACTGGGACGGCCGTCGTCGAACCTGCGGCCTTTGGGTCAGAAGCCGAACGCCTGTATTATTGTACAACCTCCGCGGACCAACCTTCATATATGCCTGCACGTTGGTAACACGCGCCTTGAAAGCTGGCTTCTCCGCGATCAACATGACCTCACGGAGAAGCCCGTCGCACTTAAAATGGGTCGTTGGATGGATGATGAATGAAAAAAAAAAAACTTTATTGTGATCCTGAAGGATTCCACCCCCGTTTTATAGGGGTAGGATCGCGGGCCGCTCCCACGTAGGGACGGGGAGGCCCAGCCTCACCGCTGCATCATGGGCCTTCTGGACAGCCTTGAGTTGTTGCATGAGAACCGCACTCGTGAGCATTAAATAAAAGGAATTTTCGGAAAATTGTTTTTTTTTCCTTGTAAAGAGGGGCACATCCAGAGCACGCGGTTAAAATCACTGCGATTGTGGCAGTCCGAACAAAGTGCTGAAATGTCGGAGTAATGGCTATAGGTTACGAGGCTAGGTTATGTTCCCGTCTGAAGCATGCGAAGAGAGATTGCCTGTGTGGTGGTGGTTGTGAAAATTTAAAGCAATTCTTCTGCTACTCCGTGGGATTTAAAGGCCATTGCTTTTCTGAATGCATTCGGAAGCTTTTTAGGCAGGCTAGAGAGCATGGAGAAGGTAAAGTAGAAAGTAAGAGGGGAAGGGATGGTGGTGCGCTTCCATGTTACCTCACGGAAGCTGGTCGGTTTGTCTCACACACACCCACGCATGCTCGTTTTAGTGGTGCAGCATGTACAGGGAGAGCAAAATGTGTTCGCAGCGCACCCGAATTTCTTCATAACACATTAATTTGCCCCTTTAAAGTCTATCTTGTCGAATCATAGTAGTATGCCTTCCCTTCGTTTCCTTTGTAGAAAACTAGGCTCTCTCTGTTAAGATAATGCACATGCTGTTCATGACCAGAAAGTACCGAGAGCATGATAGTAAACCACGCAAAATTTGTGCTTATTTCCTCGTGGTCGTGACGTTGACGAGGTCATGACGTTGACAAGGCAAAACTCTTTATTTAGGCGAACCTGTACACGGGAAATGAAAGCTCGAAATACAGCAATACACACTGTACACTTAAGCGGCGAATAAAGCGTCAGCCGTCGATAACCTTTTCTGGTGTTCGTCGGCCTGAATCGCTCTTGCGCCTTAAAATCTACCGTCTTCGATAACCTGACCTGCGACGAGGTGCGTCGGCATTTACACATGCGGCATGGAACATTCGAACCTCGTTGTCGAATAAATTGTAACTTGAGTGCGCCGAGTGAAATGCACAAACGACTGGCGGATGACAAGAGGCGCACATTGTGATATAGTCCCTGTTATATTTTCGTGTATACCTTTGAGGTGCTTTGCCGAAAATAAACAGTTGAAAGTTTTCGCACCTCGTTGTCCTATCCTATTTTCGGTCAGTCGTTTGTGCATTTCGCTCGGCGCGACCGCATTACAATGCCGCACGTACTAGCCCCAATTGAAGCTTTGCTCTCGAATAAACTTGACTATTCGCATCCTGCGTGTAATCTCAACAGAACCATCTTGAACAATCGCGAAGCTGGTCAAACGTTGCGACGCGGTCAGTGCCGAGCATTGCTAGGTCTTTGTGACTGAAACCTGAATACGTGAAAATAAAGTTAATAAATGCGCGTGGCAATACAGTGTTGCCCTTTTTGCGAGTATTCTTGAGTTGTCTGTAATGTAGCTACTGATTACTAACTGTATCTTGAAGACCACTTATTATGAGCACAATATGCCTAATACTTCCATATTTTATTCTTGTAATAGTTTCGCTGCCCTTAAAGTGGAAATCGCGCTTTTCCATTTTTTTATTGAGCTGCATTCATCGTTTGTTTCCAACACAGTCTCCAACATTAGTTGTACGTTGAAAATAAAATTTGACTTGATTGAATAGGTGTCGATGATTGCTGGGACAGAAGATAAAGGGTGTAATCAGCCTTTTTTTTTTTTAAATTCAAGAGTTAACATGTTGGCGTAAGAGCTCTTCTTTGCAGTCGCACTGACACGTGTTCTGTTACGAGGTGTCGACTATTCTTTGCCGTCGTTTTTTGGAGCGTATCCCACAAGAAATCACAATTCAGCTAGTGAAGGCCCGATTATACAAATCAACTGCCACTTCAACCATGAATGCTGTCAACATATATAACACCTACACATTTATCGATACAACAATGTTGGATCATGGGTGCTCTGGTTTATCGACCTTGAGCACTTTATATGTGTCCGTTTTGCCCAATTCACTGTATTGGCATAGGCGTGCGCAAGTTTCCCTTCAGAGGAGCGAAGGTTCGTCGCGGCGCCCCCATTTTGTCACTGTATTGTGCTGACTTTATTTATTTATTTGATTTGCATACAGAGATACATAAGGACACAGAGGAAAAATGCTACCTGGAGGGATACAACACCTGCTTACTATTTCGGGTGGAATAGATAGAAAAAAACTGGGGATAAAAAGAAGAAAGAAGAGAGCAAAGGGGAACAATGACGAAGACTTCGACAAACCTAAGTAAACACGAAAAAAAAGTCTATAAATAAACAACCACGTACGTTTGGTCGATATACGTCAAAAGAACTCAATGGGCTTCGTCGCTTTGAAGAATTCAATCTCTCAGACGCCCCCCTCCCCCTTTATCAAAACAGACGTTGAAGCAGAGATGTGGTGTACAGTTTTTAGTAATTAGCTTACCTAAGAAACCATTGGTTTTCATAATTTATCACCATTAAGTATTGTTTACTCTCATAAGCAAACAGCCTTGTCTTTTTCACACGAAGAATTATAATTCAAGATTATTTTCAAGGGTTTTAGTTCGAGTAACAAAGCCATCGTTAAACTTCCAATTCATTGACTGACTGAATTTGCACTTGGGTTTTCAGATAGAAAATAGGAATGTATGCTTGAATGAGATTTGGCACAGTACATAAAGAGCCTTCTTAAAAAATGTGCACTGGCAAAACCCAACTGACAAGGCCTTCCAAACCCCAAGAAAGCAGCGAAACTCGGGCCATCGAGTAATTTTGAAACTAATTAGGGTACTAATTGGGATGTTTCACTATACAACCAGAATAATCAAAACCAGCAATTAATTTGATAGTCTATTAGAAATTTCGTAGTACTAGCAATCCGGAATAGTGTCAGCAGCAAGTTATTAGACAAGAGTAGTCTCGAAATGGCGGACTGCTCAACTGCCTCTAAAATCTTACACTGGCAAGTTGTTAATTACTTCTTTTATTTAACAACCACCATAAAGCTGGGACATGTGCAGAGAACATCTTCAATTCATCCAGAAAATCGGAAATTGCAGATCTGAAACTGAAAATAAGAATAAAAGAGAAGTTAATGAATCTATCACGCAAATACCTATGTAACGATCATAATTAGCCATGGAATATCACTTTGCACCGTCTTCAACACGCAGACAAACACAGCCAAGCCTGGTGCAACAAACATTTATTTAAGCCAACGAGTACAACAGGTCCATAAAACAATACAAAATACTTTGAAAGAGGGAAAGAAGGAAAGACGAGCTTTACATGAGGCACTTGATCAACAGAGAGTAACATGACAACCGCACCATGGCACAAGTGTTTCATAGTTGCCGCTGCAAAGCCCTTCAAAAAGAAAAAATTCACTATACAGTAAATGCAACATTTGGTCAGTAGTAAAACATGCACGGGCACGTTGGCAGCCATGTGCGTATATAAAAAAGTGTAAAAATGTATAGCTGTACATACCTTACATTTGTTCGCATGGCATCACCACCAACTTCAGGTTATTGGCACTGCCCTGTTTACATTCACATGTTCAACCATGTCATTACTGAGTGTTAGTTAAAAGTTAGCGTTAGTTAATTTACGTATGTGCGAAACTTAAAATTTATCTGCACGATTTTCTGTTCTCAGAACTGCCTGCAGCCATATAAAAGTCATTAAATAAGCTTATGTTCAAGAGAGCAATTCACTTTCGAAGCCTGCTTTAGAAAACAAGAACCTTGTAAATAGAGTGTTGCGATGCAGACGCTTGTGATGACTTCGTTTTGGAACATTCTTGATACTATGCAATAGAGTCTGTGAAACTTGAAATGTTCCACACAAATGAGCAAATGAAACATTTAACGTAAATGCTGATATGTGCCTTTAGTTTAAACTACAATGTATAATAATGTTTGTGTACATATCTTCTTTGATTCTCAAGTACCCGATTGAGTGCATTGCCATTAGTACTTTTCAAAACTGATTTGGAAGCCATTACTTCATATAATTATCCCAAACATAAAGTCTGACACATTTTGAGACTTATGAAAGTGGTCTAAACAAATAATTGCAGTCAAAATTGGCAAAAAACTGACACAAATTTTGGTGCACACAGCTGCATCGTCACAGACAATAAAAAGTGCCTGTAACGTGCTTGAATACCACAAGTTGTCTAAAAAATTTATGATGCAGCACTAACATCCGAATTCGTGACATCATTTCACATTTTAACCTTCATGTTTGCACCAATAAAAGGTATTTTTATGATAGGGAACTTGAGAAGACCATTTTTCCTCTACATATGTAAAGGTCCTGCCTCTACCATGCGACTGCAATAAGCAACAAAAAAATGGGAGTTTCATGATTGCAAAATAGCATTTGGCAATGGGAACAGACTTCAAAAACAGTTCTCAAATGGATCGTCAGGTATGAAAAGGACACTGTCTTGCAGTATTTGCACAAACATAATCGTACCACAGATAAAAGGTAATACATTTCTCTCAAACTGTACAAAATTTTAACAGAACTGCTTGTTGGCCTAGTTGGCACTTGCTTAATGACATATTCGAGCGGTGAAATAATACATAAACAGAGCATAAAAAGCCCTCTCAACAAAGTCCTGTCATTGTATGTTTTTTGCTCTGTGATTGTGTTATTTCGCGGCTCAAATATGTCACTCAGAAATGTATAAAGTTCTACCGGACTTGCACAAGTAATGCTAGATTCCTTTTTCCGATCCCAATGTTTGAAACCATGCTGGTGCTGGAAGTAATGTTCAGATGGCAGCACCAAAGACTACTGAAACTGAAATAGTTTCAACGCTACAAACTGCACAATGCGGAAGATAAAGACAGTTCAATAAGCCACACTAAACAGCCTACCGTCAGAATGTGTATACATACTACTTTGGTACAAAGCACATTATTGCTCTAATGTGCAACAGATCGAGCAACATGAGTTTCCATCCAATACAGAAGTAAATAGAGATCTAAATGCACTGAAGCTTCAGCCCACAGAACTGACGACAAAGGCTGTGCTTAATCTGAGGCCAGGCACAACAATATTGCCACAATCAATATGGATCATCATCAGGCCTCCAGATGTCAATTACTGTATAGCGTGGAATATAGGTCGAGATTAAAAAAAATGCCACTAAAAAGTTCCCCTCGACCTATATGCCGGCCTTTGGCATAAACCGAGTGATTGTCTTGGCAACAGGGAACGTGGCATGCTTCTAGGACATCAGCATCAACAATGCATGACGCGTTTTTTGCCGGCCCCATTTTTCTTTTCTTGTCCATTCAGTGTTCCTAGGGAGTGGCGACCTTGCTCTGCAGCCAGCTATGAGCACCGGGACGCGGCCCCAGTTCACCGCCGCGTTTAAGAGAAAAGTTATTAAATTCGCAGAAGCGAATGGCAACATGGCGGCGCAGCTGTAGTTTGGAGAGTCTGAGAAATGTGTCAGGTACTGGTCCGACCAAAAATCCAAACTGTCTGTATGTAACGCGCCTATAACGTCATTTCGCGGTCGCCGAGCTATGCACCCAGAATTCGAATACAAAGTGGCGGATTTCGTTTGCGAGTATCGTGCCAAGTCCCTGCCAGTGAATGCAGAGCTCATTCGCCCAAAAGCCGTTGAGCTCGCCAGTGAAGCCGGTCTGTTGAGTGAAAATTTCAAGGGGTCCAATTATTGGGTCCGCCGCTTCATGCGATGCAAAGAATTTGCCTTTGTCAATCTGTCAGAAACTGCTTGAGATTTACGAGGACAAGTTAATAGAGTTTCAACTCTACGTGAATAGCCTCCAGCGGCAGCATGGCTACATGTTAGGCCAGATCGGCAACGCCGATGAAATGCCAGTGTGGTTCGACATTTTGTTGTCCACAAGTCTGCGAACGCGGAGCAAAAGAAGTGAAGCTTTAGTCGACCAAAAGCCAGCATTTGCGCTTCTTTCCTAATGCTTTCTTTCCGTTATGCTTTCCTGCATGGCTGATGGCAGAAAGTTGCCCCCGTTCATCATCTTTAAGCGGAAGACGCCGCCGAAGAAGACTTTCCCGCAGGATGTCATCCGCCTGCATGAAAAGGGTACATAGACGAGGCCTTAATGAGCAAGTGGATCTGCACAGTGTGGAATGGGCGGCCCAGAGCACTCCTGCAGCACCAAAACATGCTCGTGTTAGATGCATTTTGGGGGCATTTGACGGCATCCGTGAAGGAGAGACTTCGTGATGGGAAGACTGATCTTGTCGTCATTCCAGGAGGAATGATGTCAACACTGCAACTGCTTGATGTTGTCCTTAACAGGCCTTTTAAGGACTGTGTGTGTGTGGGGTACACTGAATAAATGGCTGGCAACAGCCCACGGACCCCGACAGGCCGGTTGCGCAGGTTACCTCTCGCGACAGTATGTAGTTGGGTCACCGAGGCCTCTGCCTGAAGAAATGGTGGTGCATCAAAGAGCTGCATCAGAAATGCTCTCGACGAAACCGAGGACAACATGTTGTGGGAGGCGGTTAGTGAAGAGCAGTCATCCTCGGAGGAGAGTTCCGACAGCTCAGTGGACTAAATAAAGTGAATCAGTGAACATTTCTGCGTTTTTCTTTTTTTGCTGGCGAAGGTAAGAGGGACGACCTATATTTCGCATTATACGGTACATGAATGATCAATGCAATACGATTAAAGCACCATGCAGCACCATATGGTCCAGTCAGAACACATCACAGAGAACAGTTCAAACTACTGAAACAAAAAACAGTTGTCATTTAAGCAAGTCTCATGTACACTCAAACCTCGATATAACGAATCCAGATATAATGAAATAACAGTCATAACGAGGTGAATGAAGAATAGTCGTGCAATAGATGTAGTGTTAGGAATATAGCTTTATAACGAATTATCGAATATAACAAACTTATTTTCGTCTAGGATGCAACTTTGTTATAATGAGGTTTGAGTTAGCTAGAAAAGATGTACATGGCAGGCCTAGACTGACGATTGATTGAAATCCAGAACGTAACCTTCACTAACCATGAGTGGCTTTTCACACAGTAGTGACAGCCAACCCTTTCTTATGTCCTCTCTGCCCTACCCTTAGTTCAAAGCAGTACCCTGTGAAACTCTCAGCATCATCAACGTGCCTTGGCCTTGAGAAATGTCAGAATAAAAAAAAAGAAAAAAGGGGAATAAGATGAATTCGTTGTATAAAACATAACCACACTTAAAATAGTTTCTCGAGTACAGCTTCACATGCTTAACGAAGCTACATATAACTGTGGATGAGATTCAACTATACAAAACAACAACCACACTTACATACTACAGACATTGCAAGTGTGCGCATATTATTACTATGTCAGCAGTATAGGATAGAAAAAACACACAATTAACAACCAGCACACCACAACAGCAACAGTGGCATCTGGAGAAAAAGATGTGCACAAGCCACTGCAGAAGTTTACGGGCTGCCCAGTTACCAGCCAAACCATACTGCACACAAAACTTTTCACGGGGAATCTTACTTAGCAGTTAAACATTCCCATCTCTTCCTTGGAGACATTTTTGCTCCCTGCTTCTAAGAAACATTCTCTAGCGTCTGGAACAGATGTAAGGTGCATGATATTAAGGTGGATGCATGAACACGCGAGCCACGATAGATATATAACTTGATCACTTTGCAGTGGCAAGTCCATTATTCTATAAAGAAGAATAAATTTTAAAATGGCCTTTCGCTCAAAATGTGGCTCTGCAATCATCAAAGCTTCAGCAGAGGACCTTGAAGGGAAGCTGCAAATGCAACTGCACGAAAGTGATGGCAGCCGAAACATGCAGTTCAGTCTCCAGTTACAAGACTCTCAAAAATATGGTTTGACTGGTATTCTCTCATCCCGCAAACTTTTGCTGCCCACAGCAGCAGAACCAGTAACAACCGATAAAAGCAAAGAGATTCAACACACATGCATGGGCTAAGACTTAGAAAAGGAGCCAGACGCCAAGAAAAAGATTGAAATGAACTCGCTTCTCCCTCAGAGCCGATCAGGACAGCAGGTCAGGAATCGGCTCCGGAGCAGGGGGGAAAATACCTTTCGGGAACTCGGCGTTTAGCATTGCTGCGAGCCACTTTTCAAATTCTTCTTGGCTGGCTAGGCTCACACAGTTGCCAAAAAATGGACGGTCCCTGGTCCTACAAGACAATCGAGAGAATGAATTGGCACATCTGTTTCTGCAAACCGTTCTTAAATCCCAACAGGCACAAGTACGTCCGGAATGGGCATATTGCAGTATGAGGAGCTGGTTCAGCAACTTTCTTAAATTCTGCATTTGCAAAAATATGCTAAACAATAAATCACTTCAAAATTGATAAGTCATTCACTGAAAATACTGTTGCCATTCAAGTTCCATTTCCTGAATTTCATACTGAAATCTCATTGCCAGTGTGTCAGCGTGACATGACAGACTTCAATGTATTTTTTTATTTAGACTTCATTGGCTCGATGAGACTGTCATGACACATACTGAAGCTTTAGCGCACACACAAGAACAGAGATGATAGGGACACAGGAACCAGCACAGTTTTGAAGATTTATACATGTCATGACACATTTGGATAATTCAGAATGCTATGGAAGTGATATGAACAGATAAAGAATTAAATTGGCCAGAGTGCACACTGCCATAATGTATGCCAAGGTTAAGTGTTGCTAGTTGAAGTAATCCTTTTGATAATTTCTGGCTGACTAAGTTTCTTTTCGTGGCAAGTGTGTTGTGTTAGGCAGATACAGTCGAACCCCGCTACAACGAAATTTACAGGGCATGGGAAAAATTTTGTTGTTGCTATATCGAAAAAAATATATCTGACCTAAGTTAGCATAACAAAGGAACTTTCATTCCCTCAATTAAGAAAGTGTCAGCTGCTTCCTTTTTTTTTCCACCAGTGCCATGACTCTATTCTCGCACACTCACTGTGACACCACGTTGAAAAGCACGGTGAAACAATGGCCACAACAGAATGGCCACAATAGCTTTCATGAACAGAGCTAGCAGTTGCTCTAACACGGTAACACTAGCAGCTGTAGGTTATCAAAGTGTATCCTACAACGCCAAGAGGAGGGGTGGTATTGTGGAGAGGTGACTTATGCATAATTCTATGCTATACCTATCATCCACTAGTCGCGGATGGCCGATTTTGGAAATAATTTGGACGAACAGCTCTTTTGAACAGTGACCACATTGGCCTAGCACGAAAAGAGCCAAAAGCATTGGCATCGGAAAAGGCATCGTGCTGCAATGGCACCCAGCACCAGTGTGTAGAAAACTCTATGAACTGAACGACTGAGCTTCAGCTTTAGATTGTCTGTGGCTCAAAAGCAAGCCAACAACAAAAGCTGGGCAGTCCAGTTGCCATCGCTATCGAACAACGGCGGCCCCCATGCTTAGTAAACAGCGGCGATATCTGGTGGTGCCAAGGCACACTTTAGACTTCGTAGATCGCGGAGAAGGAAAGTGCACCAAAATTTTCAACATTGTGGTTACTGCACGACCTGGAATTGCATCATCAAATTTAGTTGAAAATTGACAGAAGGAAAAGTGTTTGTTGTGGTGAGAATATTTATGCATTGACTCCTGTGGACTGCAGACGAGGAACTGAGAGTCTTTCGTTGTAGCAAAAATTTCGTTGAAGCAGGATTCGACTGTAGTAGAAGCATGACTTGCTCATACAGATGCAATAATTTCTTTGTTTTATTTTAGCATTCACTTGAGAAAGACCACAGAAAAATTGCTGTAGAGAACTGCAGCATCTGCTTTAACCTTGTAGCACTGCTACCCTACAATCCACAAGGTTCAAGATAAGAATTTATGCTGAAGTGAATCCTTTATCAGGTTGATATGCCTTCATAAGTCTACTAGAGACGTGTTTTGCAGATCAAAAGCTTTGCCGACAGATACAATGAGCAACAGTGCTGTTTTGTTTCTTTTCATGAAACATGCTTTGTATTATTATTATTTTTTTGCATAAGCTTTAGAGCACTTATGAGAGGTTGAAGGTAGCGGTACAAAGTACAGGAGTGGACTCTGTACCTATATTTTCCATAGAGTGTACACTTGAATTTTGAGAAGACAGGAGCACTTCGAAAGTCTAAAAATGGCACTTAGCCACAGAAGAAAATGCCCCGGGAAAATCTTAGTCTAATGGCGCAAACTTTTCTTTCAACCTAGGAAATATTCCCCCAAACACTGCAAAAAACTACAGGTTCCGAAATTTCATGCAGGACCCTTAGCCCTTCAATAAGATGACCAAAGCTTAATAAAAATGAACGCAATGGCACTGTAGCATGACTGTGCAAGTACAGAGAAAAATAAGAGGGACAAAGTATCAAGTAAAATGAGATAACTTTATTACTTGCCTCTTTATGTCTCCTTGACGCATCACAAATGTAAAATTCCACCTACAAAAATTAAATTTACATAAATAAGAGACTGAACAAGTAATTGCACTTCGAGAAGTTCCAGCACCAAATCTTGTCAAAGATTTGGTGCTGGAACATACTGAAAGGAGCGTAACTTTTTCCCTCCAGTAGGCTAAACGAACAAATGAGATTGCATTATGGTAATTTATTATATGCATGTTCAATACAGTATGCACTTTCAACGTACTGCAGAAGGTAATAACACCGCAGTTCTTTAGCATGAAACTTTTGTTGGGCATATGCAAGCACAGGAACTAATATTTCGCATTATAGGTTGTTATGAAACTAGCTTTGTACAATGGTAAGCTAAAGTAAACAGACTAGAAGATCCCTACAAAATTGTACTTTGTTGATAATTCAGACACACAAAATGTCAATGGTGAGTGCACAGGAAATGCTGGGCTTGGGCTGAGGCCCTCAATTTCAGGTGCCAGCGGCAGCGGTGCTGGCAACCAATCCTTTAAAAAGAGACCACGATAATGATGATACCCAATACAACAACTACTAATCACCTATGTCGATAAGTGTCAAGTAAAAATTAGCCATAAGAAATTTTCCACAAACTGGCTAAGTTGACTGAGATAAAAAAAAGTGCTCAGCTTAGAAACACTGTTATCAAATGTAAAAATATCCGAACTTTCTCAGCATGACAGTGTAGCAAAATGACAGGAAAATCGCTACACAGAGTACAAAAATGCAAACCAACTTGGAAGGTGGGCTCCGCCGTGATTCACACCCCATGAACCAGAGGACATCCTCAATGTTCCACTGGTTCAGAAGCTGACTAGCCTGCAAGCACATGCATTGACAATCAGGAACACAGTGCAAAACATCCACAGCATTGGTACTTCCATTTTCTACCACTACGAAGAGATTGTAGCATCCTCTCAAATATTACATTCCAGGATTTTACTCGCAGAAACCATGGCTTGATTATAAGGCATGGTGGAGTGTGGGACTGTGGAATAATTTTGACTAGATAAGGTCCTTTATCTTGCACTTTACACTAAGTATCTCTTACAACTATATTTGGCAAGAAAAACTGAATTGACAAACACGGAGAAAACAGACGAGAATGGGTTCTTAGCATCAGAATTAAGTGCCATCGCAACACCCTAGAAATGAGGCTGCTGCGCCTGCGAGTCGAGCCCACACTCTTGAGTTTATAAGCTCAACTGTTTAGCCCTTAATCTACTACAGCGGGCAACAGAAACACAATACTTTACACTACTTGTATTCATGTTGCATTCGCAAAAGCTGTAGCACAAGCTACACTGGGTCTCCATAATATTCTTCGAGTGTAAAGCTTTTTTAGTAACAAACAGTTTCTTTTATAGTGAGCTGTTTTGATTACCAACACTAAAGTGGAAAGCCGAGTCTCCTGTTAAGAGGCTCTCTACTTAAGTGATCTCCATAAAAGTATTGCAATATATAATGTTGCGGTACCTGCAAAAATTTCTCAAGACAGAGCAGCGGCAATGGCTAATCTATTTTAATGAAAACAAGTTACTCTTACTGGTTATTATGCAATAAAAAGTGATAAATTGACAAACTACAATATGCTAAGTACAGCAGACTCATGTAAAACAGAATCTTAGGGGACCAGAAAAATGTGTTTCGTCTAACCGGAGTTTTTTTACCTGAAAGATCAACAGGGGGCAAGTCAAGTACAAAGTCAAGTACAAGGTCAAGTACAAAAGCAATTATATTAGAGCCAGTTGTTCCAAATTCCACATTAGTATTGCACATAGCTACACTACAATCTGAGTGAAATAATTTTTTCAAGAACTATGTAAGCGAACACTTATGCTATGCATTATACATTTCCAGAGGTAATCTTATAGCTGTAAGACCGCTCATTTAGTCAGTACCTTCTTTCATATGTTTGCCAATGCTGACCGCTGGGAAAACAATTCGTAAATAACATGTAACTACTTAATAAGTCTGTAATTTACATAAAATTTCCCCGTATGTCGACACAAAGCACAGTAAAAAAATATATACAGCAAAAGCTTGTTAATTTGGACTTGGTTAACTCGAACCGACGCTCCGGTCCCAGCACTGCTCTGTGTATTATGGAGGAAAACTGCCGATAACTTGAACGTCTAGGTACCCGCAATGGTTAATTTGAACAGCAAAATTCCTAGCTTTCAACGCTCCTCCCACAATGTGTTACAAAACCGAATCAAAACTAATTTGTTAGAGATGCAAAACAATAAAACAGCAGCATTTCTGAGCAGATGCGATGTCAGACGCTGCATTGAATCCCATGGGCAAGCAACAAACGATGCTCACAGAGTTGCAACAGAAGAAATACATGCAAACGCAAATTACTGATAATTTTTTATTGCGTTATATCACATAAATAATGTTTTTGGAGAATAAACTAAATAGTGTCATATATTTCGACATTAAGGGTCACTTCTCACATGAATGTATGTTGCCACTTAATTTTGGCATATCACTCACTGATCAATTAATATTGTTTGAAGTTACAGCTTCATGAATCTAATTTACGAAATCACCAGCCACAAATGTGTAGTATCGCCTAATTCGTGATAGCAAGTCTAGAGTTGGCTTCTTTGGGCTCTGCCCGTGTAGTGTGGTGCTATGTCCGTTCATTCTAGCACCCTCCTGCCAATTCAAGCTCTGCTCAATTCGGGCAGATTCACGGTGCCCTTCGAGTTTGAATTAGCAAGCTTTTACTGCACCTAATTTGCAGTTACTGCAGGCAGTTATGAGAGGCGAGGCTGCTTGCTTCAGTAGAACATAAGCGCCCAGTCATATGCATAGCATATGGGAGAATTGGCTCAAAGCATGCCGAGGCCCATCACACATACACTGCATTTTTATCATCTTGCACATTGATTGATATGTGGGGTTTAACGTCCCCAAACCACCATATGATTATGAGAGACGCCGTAGTGGAGGGCTCCGGAAATTTTGACCACCTGGGGTTCTTTAACGTGCACCCAAATCTGAGCACACGGGCCTACAACATTTCCGCCTCCATCGGAAATGCAGCCGCCGCAGTATCATCTTGCACAAGCATCATTAATGTGCATAGAACATTAGCAAAAAACAGGCCCCTGCTTATCAGAGCAAACAGAGCAGCTTATCAGAGAGGCCAATGCAAACACACCCTGGCGGCCACAATCTGCAGAAACTGCCTACACAAGCACCATAAAGATAGCGGAGCACCAACCTTTGAATCTTTGTACTGCGTTATCTTGCCACCTGTAAACTCAAGCACAGATTTCTTGAAGCTCTTCTGACGGGCCTCGGCATAGCGAAGCTCGCTGAACACAGACAGTGGCTGACGATTCTGAAACGCAATGAAGCCGGCACTGTCGTTAAAGCAAGGCCACCTTATAAAATGTAATTGCACACTGCGGATAGTGTGCAGTGCTTACCGATACGAGGGGTGCTATTTCGTCATAGACGTAGTTGTTCTTGATGCAAAGGTAATTGGACTTTGCGAACGATGCATCCCAGTTGGCCCAGCGAACGACGACTGAAAGGACGGGCTCGCTATGATGCAAAGGTCGTTCTGGAAAAACCAAGCAACACTATGAATGAGGGAAATATTCATAATCGTGGAAAGACGATGCGAGGGCAAAGTAGGTATTGTATTGCGGGCATTTTAATCATTACCTTTTCACACAAACAGTGCTGTGTGGCAAAATAAGTGACCTGGTATTACAACAAATTAGTGCTCATAATGTATACATTAGTGATCTCAACACATATACAGTTTTTTGTGAATTTATTGCCTCAAAACAACACATGGGCTCGATAAATCACACAGTGGAAGGTTTTATGTTATGTAAGCATTAAGGGCCTATGAAAATGTGCATGTTGCTTACAGTTACAGGTTGCTTTGTACTTCTATCAGATGGCTAAGTGAAACAAAACTAAAAAGAATTACCAGGCAGTGGCACAAAAGCCCTGTGTTCCATTGCTAGGTACACAAGCATTTTTGCGATCCAGTACCAACAAAATTCAATTCCCATAGCTAGGAATGGAACCCACAATCTACCGCCAAGACAATGTGGTGTGATTTATAACACAAGGAACAGTAGCCCCACTAACATGCCCAGCATGAAAATGGTGGCTGAACTAGACTAAGACAGACAAAGCAAAATGAAAAATACTACACTACCAGAGTCGGTGTATGTTAGCAACCGAAACCAGGAGATATTTTGTGGTGTTGCTATTCAAGAGTGGATTAAACTTGTCTACTAACCCAGATCTTGATCACAGACAACTTCAAAAACAGCCATTTTATTAATGGGCTCCTTTATATTCAACTGCTGCATGGTGTGTTTGCACAATGCACCTGCTGTCATGGCTGGAGAGAGCTGAAAGATAGTGAATGAAAGATAACCATAATTAGCACTGGTGCGTCCTCTCTCGGGTGCTAAATACTATAGTTATAGCATAAGCACAACACGCGCACACTCACCTTGACATTGATGCAATGACCCCAGTCTTTGCTGTAGACGTACACACCGACTAGAATGTCGCCCGCTGGTCTCTGAGTAAGAAAGAAAGAATAACAAGTTGCTTGAAAGTTGTTAGAAGAATTATGACTCAAAATAAAGGAGAGATAAAGGAGAAAAGAACAACATTAACATACCTGAGCGATTTTAGCTTCTCTAAGGAGATCCATGGCTGCCTGAATTCGTTTCTCTTTCTCCATCTCGGCAGGATCCACCTAGAAAGTAAAGATGACTTCAACATACACAAGACAGTCTGATTTAAGTATGGAGCACAGTGTCAATATGCCTCGTTGAATGACCACTCAGTATCCTCTGATCGTTTACCCATACGCATGCATGAATTACTCACTACAAGAAGGACCGAAAATTGCAGTTAACTAACGCAACTCGAAAACCTTACAGATCCAATGATTGTATGCAGATGAATAAAAACGGCTTTTGTGCAAATGAATTTTATCTATCACAAAACATTGACGAAATTGTAGAAAAAGCCCTAACTACCACACTACTTAAAATTCATGCAATTAGGCAGGTAGAGATGTTATATATGTATCTTCCCTAATTTATACTGTGATACTGTGCCTCTTGTGTTTTATCTGGTATAGTACATACCACAGAGGGGGAGAGAGAGAAAGGTCAATGAAAGAGGAAGAAGTAAGACGGATGCTATTTTCTGCCCTCCGTTGTGGCGACACGGCTCAGCGCCTTTAGGGTGGGGAGTAGGAAGTAATAATAGGAAGAAGAGAAAAGCTACAGAGACCAGAACATGTAGAGTGCCAACTGTAATAAGATGCCACAGGAATGAACAAAAAGTAAATATCTGCTGCATGATTTGTTGACAGGGCTCATGCACCCGATCCGGATATGTGTCAACAACATGCTTATTCAAGTATACATGCGATATGCCTATGCTTGCACATAAGAGCCACAATAAAAAGAAAGCCAAAATGGCAACAGTTTTTTCAAACTGCGTGAACTAGAATTCAACCTGATGTATTGATGCATGCTCCCGTGACTGGCAGAGAGAAGCTTCGTTGAACCTCAATCACACATATTCTAGCCTGTATATAGCAAAGGGGTAAAATATTAAAGGAGTATAACTGTACCTCAAAGAACCAGGTGTAGCCGGAAATGAGGTCGGCAACAACGTCCATAGAAGCATTGTTCTCCTCAAAGCTAGAGTTGGCTGGTGTCTCGTTTTCAACGTCTTCGACTATCTTGTAAAGCACTGATGGCCCAAACACTGGGGCCAGGTTGAGTACTGGCATGAAATTTTTGTCACTGTGATCGCTGATGCTGGAATGAGTTAAGAAAGTAGTTTAACTTCATACAATCTTACTGCCAAATTTGCTAGAAAAAAGAAGTTTTCCAGAAGAAATGTGGCAAATTACCACAGTATTCTCAGTTTATGATAAGCACTGCTCAGCACTAGCTAATGATTCACCTATAATGTACATGTAAATGAAGCCAAAAAGTTGATTCAATGTACACGTTTAAATGCATCAAGAATAGATGTGTGACTGGCACAACATGCTAACGTATGTACCCACATACATAATTTCCGCACTTTTTTTACACTAGGATTCAAAGAAATGGTAAGTGCAAATTTTGCAAGTAAATCCACAGTAATGTCTACTGAAATTGTCATATGCAAAATATCATGCCAACTTGATTCTTATAAAACAATATGCTGGTTATAACCTAAAAATCAGTCTACAAAAAGTGGCAGCAAACAAAAATACATGCTAGGAACTCACACAGCTATGGGACCTAAGCAGACATATATCGATTTCACTGTTAACAAAGATGCTTCTGGTTATGTGCTTCTGGTTATACACTTCTGGTCCGTTTACAATGGCTTCTGGTTATGTGCGCCGGCGTAGCCTAATAGCATTGGCGAAAAATGAAAGCTTTAGCGTGTAGCCCACTCATTTTCAGCACTTGTCTGCCTGTGACTGGCCAATTATTTCAATTATGTTTCCTTCTAGTACACACAACGTTATACGAGTTGGTTCTCAACTTCAAATGTCTTCCTTTTACGTGAAAGCGGGAAACATCTTTCTTTACTTTAGCACAACTTAAAAAACTTTCTGCTTGTGTTAAGGCTTAACTGCATGCACTCGATTTTCAAGCGACAGAGTTTGCTGTCACGGAGGCTCATCCGTCGCCGTCACTTGTCGCATCGAGAACTTCTGAAAAAATAGAAAAGATTGTTGTCGTCCCGGAAGCCAGCGTGACAACTTCAGGCAACATGGCTTCACCCCTGATCCTCGCTGTGGTTTCGATTTGCTCTCGATGCTTGGTATCAGCACATACTTTAAGGAATGCACAGTATCGACCACCTTTTTTTGCATTTGCATCTCACGTGAAAAGTGAGACAGCGGCTGTCTTTTGACGTAAATTTGTTATCCACGGTTTGTTTTGATGTTTCCATGCTAGCCTGTGACAATTATGATAGCTTGCTGCAAGTGAAATCCTCATGCGAAGTGCATCATAGCCGTCATAGCGTGTGCATCTGGGCACACTTGCGAAAAAAAAAAAAACAGGTAGCGAAGCATTTTTGTGGCTTCCTTATGCCACACAACATAGTACAGTCAAACCTCAATATATCGAACACGGATATATCGAATTATTGCCTATATCGAACGGTTCCTATATCACGCGGGAAATCGCATGCATTATTGATTTTTTATTTTGAACAAAGTGACATATAATGGATATATCGAACTTAGCCACCCCAAACCGCCCGCGCTCCATTGACAGGCGGCGAGCTTTCCCACAACTCTCGAAAGTAGCGGTAGAGCGGCGAGCGTTTACGAATGCTGCACACATCGATGGCGCCGAGAGTGCCACTTTAACGTAGCGGCGTACGCGCGCCACAGCCTTGCGGTAGAGGTTCTTAAAAATGAGGAAAGTGAAGAGAAAAGCGCGGAGCTGTTATTTTCTTTCAATACGAAGGCACCGACACGGCTTCGCGCGGGGGAAGTGGGAGGTAAAGATTGAGGAGGAAAGTATAGGAGAGAAAAGACACAGACGACTGTCTCGGACCAACACCGCCGGGAAAGGGAAAGCAGTCAGGCGAGCCGGCATGGGCGCGCCATGTGCGCGCTTTACACCCGGACTCGCGCCGCAGCCTTGCAGCTTGCAGTCGTTGCAGTCTCTATGGTGTTAACGGCACACTGCGCACTTGTTGCAAGCTCCTCTCCCGTAGCATCGGCAGGCGTCTGTCGTTGTGCTCGCAGTGTTCGTGCGTTCGGAGTTGGGCCTGTCGCGCGCTGTGGTGCGCGACAGGCCTAACTCCGAACGGCGGAGCTCACGGATGTGGAGATTGTCGCCGAAGCTACTGCTGAGCAGCCAAATGAAGACTCTGCCGAGGTGGATCCCGCAAGTGCTGATGGTGCCCCGCTCCCGACATCAGCTGAGGTCGTAGCTTCCTTGGCCCTTGTGCGCCGCCACTGCGGCGCGATTGAAGGCACCGGCCTATCACTTATGGATCGCCTGAACTATATTGAGGACGCAGTCATCAAACACGCCATGGCCAACAAAAAGCAGGCTACCCTTTTTCAATATTTTAAACCAACACAATAAATACTGTGTTTGAATCTTCAAGTGAGTATTTACTGCACCACGCTTGAACGGTTCGTTGGTCGTTTTCAGCAAGCTGTTGACGCATTTTTTTCGTGATTTTTTATATCGAATTCTGGATATATCGAACTATTTCGTGATTGCCGCGCCGTTCGATATATCGAGGTTCGACTGCAATAGAAAGAGAGAGAAGAAGAAATATTAGAAAGGTAGAAGATTAACTAGACTAAGTCCAGTTTGCTACCCTACGAGAGAGTAATAAATTTAGCATGTTGTCATCGACCTACTTTTAAACTTCTTACAATTTACGGGCATGCATGTGATAGTTTTCAATCTAGCAACAATGACACTTTGTCGCCGACATGTGGTTGCAGCTGTCGCGATGGAGCAAGCTTGTCGTAGTCGCGATGGAGCAAGCTTGTTGTAGTCGCTCGAAAATCGCCTGCATGCAGTGGTGCCTTTAGAGTAATAACTGAAGTGACCAGAAGTTTCTTGGGAAGTAACACGAGTTGCTGCTATTGCAATCTTGAACCCGAGTGAAAAGTTGAATACCGTCATTTCAAAAAGGTATGCACCGGAGTAAATTTTCTTTAATACACACTAGCCAGTAATGAGCGGGATAACTATGCACTAACCAAAATGTAAATATACTACAAGACCCCAAAAGCAGATAATGTACCAGTATCTACTTTCATGACAATTCAATACAGTAAATGTGAATTCATATTTCACAAAACTGGAAAAAAATGTCCAAATTCACCGAATTTTGAATTATCAAGAAGTATCTATAAAACAATAAACAGATGTTTATTACGTGAATGCACTTTCATTTTATCGATGAATACTATGTAAGTCCCATGCTTAATTTACATAGGAGCAGTGTAAAAGGCGCCATTGTCACCACTCGTGACAGTTCACAGCGTGATGGAAGATCAAGACCTCCCTGTCTTAGCCACATATCATTACCATACAGTTTGCATTGCTGGTGATGGCAACGCAGACGTGCGACCTTGGTTTGGTTGTCTGCAAATGCCGTTTTGCTACTTTACGTCGCACAGTTGCGGTGATTTGCACTTGGCACGCTTTGAGAATTGTCCGCATTAGTCAGGTTTTGGCCGAATATGTCCGAATTAATGAGAGTTTGATGCCATTGAACAATACATACAGTTAGAACCTCGTTGATACGTTTAAAAAACACAAAAAATAAATGTACAATGCAGGAAAACATACGATCGGAATCCAGCAAAAATTAAGGCTGACAATTTTATATTGAGGTGTAAGGGCTAAAAAACATTTATAAGGCAGTAATTTTCTGCTGCTACCTCTCACCCTTGGACAAGAAACATTCTTTTTACACACACTGTAGACCCTTGTCCGCCTTTTCATTGTTTTTCATTCGAAAGATGCTTTGTAGAGATTCCAGTCCAGCAAGGGCTTCGGCTAAGCTAGCCGGTCGGCGCACGCTTTCGTTCTCGCCGCTGTCTTCTGGTGCCTTGTCCCCCCCCCCCCCCTCCTTTGCTGCGTCGCCCCCCCATCACCTCCACGAGAATTTCGGCGACACTTTGCGGCTCGCAGGTCGGGACGTTGTTGTCTATCGAGACGAACTCGGCAGAGGGTGCATCAGCACCAGTGGAGAGGAATTCCTCATCGGTGTCATTGTCGATGTCAGACGCGCATGCCACAGGGTCGTCTTCGCTGCGCTCCATATTCTCCGATGCAAGCTGCCGTCGAAGGATATTCAGCTTCTCATTAATAGACAAGGGCTTGCACTTTCCCGAAACCCTGGCGACGCAACTGTCTCAAATTGTGAGCTACTGAGAAACATAGCAATGTACAGGTTCGCACAAACCCCCCCCCCCCCCCCCCCCCCCCCCCCCCCCCCCCCCCCGACTAACATATCTTTAATTTTTTTTTTTCTCCTTGAAGTAGCAGCAATCACGGAGGCCTCGACTCTCTTTGTAAATGGGTCACACTCGTTTCTGGTGAAGGCTACCCTGCATAGCTGTAGACACCCTAATAACACAGTGGGGGCACCCCCCCCCCCCTCTATTGACAGGGGGATTACAGGAGTTGGGGGGGAGATAAGCGCTTCAGGGAGATAAGCGCTTCCCCTTGCATCTTTCCCGCTGAAACATGTGTGCCTGTACTTAAGTGTGAGGCTTTGTAAATCTTCTAAAGGAAGAACATGGTGGCAGAGACGCCGTCTGTGCGCGAGACAGGGTCAGGAGAGGAAGCAGATGTAGCTAAAGTGAAAAATCTATAGTGATTTAAGACGCTGCTACCACTTCATGGTGCTTTGTGTAGCGGAGACAGCACGTGCGTCTAGTGCTAAAGAGTGACGAACTAAGTGGAGGTGATCGACAGTGAATCCATTCTTCGTGCCACATTGTTAACTCCCCAGTGTTATCTCGGCTGTTGTAGTGTGGGACGATCGCATTTTCACATACCATGCTACGGGTGAAGGCTTTGCAGTGCTGAGTGAAATCATGCCAAAGTACCAGCTGAGAAATAAAACCACTGTGCTAAAGAAAATAAAAGGCATTTTTTGAAAACCGTTTGACGACTGACAGCTCAGACGGCTCAGGTGAGTCTGTGTGTGGTTCACCAGCTGCGACAGTGCAACAGGGCGGCCAGGCCATTCGAAGGAAGCACGTAGGGGAGGATTGAGCATGATTTGGAGAAGACGCGGGGGATGGGAGGATGACATTTGAGCGCAGCAAAAAAACTGCCGTCTTCTCAGAGCGACAGTCTGCCCCTCGGCATTTCACAAGCATGCGAGAGCGATTTTATTGCACACCTGAATGAGTTTTGCTCGCGAAACGTATCAAATGACCGGAGTTCACCGCAATGCCAAACATATTTTCCGGGAATGTATTAAGCGGGACATATTAACATATAGCTCTATGGGGGCATTTTCAGTTTTCGTGATTTTGAGCATAAGAGCTGGGAAATTGTATTAGGCGAAAAAGTGTCAATCAGGTTCTACTGCACTAGCTGGGAGCAGATAACATGCGCAGATTAATGCAACTTTCCAAATACACGAGTGCCGAATTCAAAAGCTTTTACTGTAGCAATGAATTACACATATGTGTACTAGGTCCTGTGCCTCTGCTTAACTTTACTTAAACGCTTTACAGAAGACAACAGTGCCCTTAAAAATCTTTACTGCCATAGTGGCTGATATAGTTTTACAGACTATTTGATTTGCTTAGACAGCACAAGTGATGCTCCTATCTGCAGACATGTCATGTCAAATATTCTTCTCTGCTTTCATATCTCGTACTGCGCAACTCAAAACTCTGCCTTGGTGTTCTTGCTTGGCCTGCTCTTTCCATTATCCTTGATCTGTGGCTTTGCACTGTCTTCTGTTTTCTTTTTTAGTTTTGTTAATGCCTTCTACTCAATGCGACCACTGCCATTTGAAACCTGGTACAGATGGCTGACGACATATCAACATGGCTAACAGCAGTCTTCGAGACGCAAAAGTCATCAGTGTCAGGCCACTCAAAGAACAGGGCAAATTTTAAACTCCCAGAGAACGACATGCTTCATTTTGAGCAGTAACTGTACACTATATGCTTCTGTGGAGATGCAAAAAATGGCTTAGAGTTTATGAGGACAAAATTCAGCCACCTTAACAGGATCTTTTTCGGCTAGTACTCAATGCATTCGTATCTATAGGTTAATGCATTCATGGTTATCCGGAAGACAGCAACCTTGGCACAGTGACAGAAATGCCATTGCCGGTAGGCATCAGCATGCTCAATGTTAACCAAGCAAAAAAAGAAGGGGGGGGGAGGAGCCCAAAGCTTCGTCTTCAGGAGTTGAACGCGATAGCGACATCCTGTTCGTAGTGCGTACTTCAAACACTTACTGCATGAAACCTTTTCGAAATTGCTATGCACCCAATATATGGCCATAAGGGAATGGGCGCAGTAGCGTGTGTGCCTTTTGTAGAGGGGTACCCACTTTCAACCACGGAGCCATTATGATATTCACATATTCTGATGCCTGTTCGCAATGAACACTTGACCACGCATCAATACTGCAATATTTCATGTTGCATTGTGAAGCATTCATACAGGACACGTGTGTTTGTGAAGCATAAAAGTTACTTTCACTGCATTTACAAGTAGAGGAAGTTCTTTTCACTGTTTTCACAAGCAGAGGTCTGGCCATGTGGTAGAACAGCCGCTTGCCATGCAAACGACCCGGGTTTGATCGCCACTCGGGCCCTAACAACCCTGGTTCGGTCTTCACTCTGCTGCAGGGTTTCTTATTTGTTTCATTTGCATCATTCTCGATTTTTCGGTGACACAAAAAATGATGATTTTTTGCTCACAACCAACAACGTCGGCACCTGAATTTCTGCGAAACGAGCTCTTTAACGTTATTGCATTAAAATCTTGTTGAATTAATTGCACACCTGAAGGTAAACAGTCGAGACCTGCCTGAGCTTAGTGGACACATTCCCAAGTTTACGAGACCGATCCAAGTAGGAACTGCACGCTTGTCTTTTGTGACGTCTGAACAGTAAAACTTGTACTGACCTCTTGAGGTGGCTGATCAACTTTTTCAGGAGTAAGTAGTTCACTGTGGGGAGCTCGTTTAACAGGTTTTTGACCATCTTCCTCCTTTCTGCTGGATTCTGGCACTCTGTAGACCAAACAAAATATTAAAGAGCAATCATTTCATGGCAAGTCAAAGGCTTTGAAGCTTTCTGAGAAAGTATTTTGTGAGCCTCCTTCCAATGGCCAATTGAAAATGCCCAGTCATTCCCGCGACTAGTGCTCCGATAGCACATGCTTCAGAAAGAGACCCTGCTGTGCACAGGCTCCCCTTTCTTAGTTTTTGCTGGATGATGTCGTAAGGCAATCAAATGAAGGTTGTTACTTACAAAGCCTACAAACTTTGTGACAATTTGAGGCAAATGTTTGTGTTAATATGAGGGGAATGTCAGCTATTAGACTTTACAACAGGAGCCAGATTTGAGAGAGTATTACTGTTTGTTTGGGCATTTACTAAACCAATTATTGGCATGAAAACAGAGATGCAACATAAAAGTAAAAAGAAAACAAACTAGAGACCGCTTCTGCCTGAATAGCATGTTAGGTTATAACAGGTGATGTGAGAACACACTTTATGTGACAGTCATATTTCTTGGCTGTGAACAGGAAATTCTGAAACAGTTTCATATGGCTTGCAGTAATATTATTGAACACTGACAATTGCGCAGGCAGTGCTCTCAAGAAATGCATGAATCAAACATTGCTGCTTGTGCTCTTAGAAACCTTACAACCTGAACCTAGTTGATGCGGATAGATTTGCGAAGAAGGCAGAAGAAGAATTGCGAAGAAAAATATCCCCTATGTGCGGCAGGCAAACTTACTGCTTGACTGAATCCAGCTATTGAATAGAGAACTTGTCAGAAGGCAGTCCTTGAAACTCCTCAAGTAGCGTTTTAATGCATTGGAAACATCGTGCGGAGAGTATTCCTCAGTAGTCAGGTGCAGGTCCCAAGGGTCTGAACATAGACAAGATAATGATCAGATAAATTCTGGATGCAACGAATGTGTCCGATTTTTATTATATACTCAAACCTCATTATAACAAAGTTGCATCTTGCACAAAAATAAGTTCGTTATATCCTAAAATTTGTTATAAGGGTTTGTTTTTAACACTATAGCTATTGCAAGACTATTTTTTATTTACTTCGTTATACCCAATATTTTGCTATAACCAGGTTAGTTACAACGAGGTTTAAGTGTACAAGATAGCTTCGACACATGAACCCCAAAAAATCATGCCGGCACACACACATGCTCGGTACGTAATTAAATTAGTGATGCGATGAACTGCACGAGATCAGTGTCATTTGACAAAATAGGTTATTAGGCATTCCGTCTCGAAGGAGCGTGCATAGTTGTGCAAGACCTGTGCTATGTTTTAAAGTGCATTTCCTGCATTAATTCTAGTAACCTATGGAGCTCACTTGTTTTCTTCAGTAGTATGATGGCAAATAAACAAAAGAGGTCAGCCACCCTATTTTTTTACAGTGAACAGCAGTCACTATTGACATAGACGTTGCACGTTTTAGCTTGTTATCCTCACTACCACACCGCCCCCCCCCCCCCCCTCACTCCGCACAACATGTCCCTCTAAGCGCACTTTGCCTGGATATCATGAATGTTGTTGAGGCAGATGAGCAATAAGGTACCTGCTGTGCTGTGCCACCAAGTACTAGGTGTATTCCCACTGTGATTGCGTGTGAATTCACACTGAATATCATGCGTATCCCTCTGGGGTATCGAAGTTCAATAATGTTTTGATCCCATTATTCCATTTTTTTAACCATTCTTATGACGAATCAATATTTAACAACTTTATGTCTCTTGCATTTACTTTTACACAACACAGATGTTACATTAGGAAATATTTAGCGCAAAATGACACAAGGACGAGAAGGGAGGACACAACACGTGCGTCGACTTGCAACATTTGTTATAAGCAGATGTTACAACCACGGACATGTATAAAACCAGCCCCTCAGTAAATTAACACGCACCCAAACCACAGAACTTGAAAGGCTGCGAATCAAACTGTGTTCAGTGAACAACTTACTTTGAAGCATGTGTTCCACTAACTTCTTTATCTTTGCACTTGAACCAGCAAGCCGGTAGATGCCAGTCAACAGGGTACCTGCAGAGTAAAACAGGCCCATATTTGATTACACAAGCAAGCAGAACTTTCTATCGCAAGTGACCTGCGAAAGGCAGCACCAGCACCCTATTGCAAGAAACCCTTAAAAGGAAGAAAAAAAGCTGTACGCACCATGTGTGCTGATGAAGTTGATGCAGCGGTCCACAGCCACAGGGATGCCCTCCTGTGTGATGTACTGTTCGGATAATGGTGCATCCGGAGGAGTCTGCCATGCCGCAGTGACAGACGCTAGCCAGGATTCTGTGTGCTTCGGATGGTCTGCCTGGAGGTAGAGCACCCTACCAGGGATTCTCACTTGGAACGAAGGACCTCGCTCCTGAGCTCCCCCGTAAGTCAAGTAGGTCTGGTCAGCGGTTATCTTGCCTGTGGAACATCACGAAGAAAGACAAAAAATGGTGCGCCTAGCACATGGCCACACATACGATGGGACATCATCATCATCATCATCATCAGCCTGACTACGTCCACTGCAGGACAAAGGCCTCTCCCATGTTCCGCCAGTTAACCCGGTCCTGTGCTTGCTGCTGCCAATTTATACCCGCAAACTTCTTAATCTCGTCTGCCCACCTAACCTTCTGTCTCCCCCTAACCCGCTTCCCTTCTCTGGGAATCGAGTTAGTTACCCTTAATGACCAGCGGTTATCCTGTCTACGCGCTACATGCCCGGCCCATGTCCATTTCCTCTTCTTTATTTCAACTATGATATCCTTAACCCCCGTTTGTCCCCTACTCCACTCTGCTCTCTTCTTGTCTCTTAAGGTTACACCTACCATTTTTCTTTCCATTGCTCGCTGCGTCGTCCTCAATTTAAGCTGAACCCTCTTTGTAAGTCTCCAGGTTTCTGCTCCGTAGCTAAGTACCGGCAAGATACAGCTGTTATATACCTTCCTCTTGAGGGATAGTGGCAATCTACCTGTCATAATTTGAGAGTGCTTGCCGAATGTGCTCCACCCCATTCTTATTCTTCTAGTTACTTCAATCTCGTGGTTAGGCTCTGCGGTTATTACCTGCCCTATGTAGACATAGTCTTTTACAACTTCAAGTGCACTATTACCTATCTCGAAGCGCTGCTCCTTTCCGAGGTTGTTGTACATTACTTTCGTTTTCTGCAGATTAATTTTAAGACCCACCTTTCTGCTCTCCTTGTCTAACTCCGTAATCATGAGTTGCAATTCGTCCCCCGAGTTAGTCAGCAATGCAATGTCATCGGCGAAGCACAGGTTACTAAGGTATTCTCCATTGACTCTTATCCCTAACTGTTCCCATTCTAGGCTTCTGAAAACCTCCTGTAAGCACGCGGTAAATATAAATAGCATTGGGGAGATTGTGTCCCCTTGCCTTACACCCTTCTTGATTGGTATTTTGTTGCTTTCTTTATGAAGCACTATGGTAGCAGTTGATCCCCTGTAGATTTCTTCCAGAATGTTTATATATACTTCATCTACGCCCTGATTCCGCAGTGTCTGCATGACGGCTGATATTTCTACTGAATCAAACGCCTTTTCGTAATCTATGAAGGCTATGTATAGTGGTTGGTTATACGATGGGACAAGGTGCCACAAAGGCTTCGTGACTAGAGAATTCTGCCATTGAACATGGCGCTACGGAAGTTCAAGTCGCAGCCACATTCTGATATTCACGAACTACAACGACACTACTGTACCGAGTTTTGCGTTCACACGAAATAACATCAGGAGGTTAAAGTCAATAAAAGAATCCTACACTAGAGCAGTATATGTACATCGGAGTCTGGCAAGTCAGCTCTGTAAAAATCTTCAGGACTAAACACAAAAACATGCATTCGCTACAAAGTAGCATAAAGCTGAGAAATGAGTTAATGAAGGGGGAAGTTTTCCGAGACAATTGTGCAGGTTTTGTTATGGATCCACTTCATTCTCAGATGTCTGAAAAATTCGTTTGCCAAGGGATCATTGCCTACTGTGCAGCTTTGAGATATATTAAACAGTATAATCTTATTAATGAAATTCTCGTTCACTATAATATTTGATTGAAAAGCTACAAGGAAAGCCAGGATACCAGATAAAACCTCTTTAATGCAATCGTTATCAATACAGGTGTGGCTTTACTTACCGACAGACATGACCCTGTGCAAGTCAATCTGCTCCACATTCCCTGGAAGGTTTATGCCGAGAGACCGCCCACGAAGCACTACACCCGCTGTTTGCCAGAAGCCACTGGTGCCTTCTTTTAGGTGCAGCCGGCCGGCATGCTTGGGCCCACCGTGCAACTGGCGCGCACTGAGGCTGTTGCTTGTCTGCGGGGCTACCAGACGTGCCAGTCGCTCGAGCCACTCCCTTCGCTCGGGCAACGTAGGCACGCCCAGCAACAGGGGTCGGTTTTGCGACTGTAGCGCTTGTATCTCGAAGCACCACAGGTTGGGCACTGTGGACGTGGCTGGGCTGGATGCAAAGGGGTGAAATTTAAGAGGGCATTAAATACAGAGGAGGGAAAAAAAATGTATATAATAACCCAGATATAAACTAAGTGACATGAGCATGCACTGGACAGTATTGCAAAACGTTAAGATGTATTTATCTGCCTCTAGCCACTGTGTTAATAAAGGGGCTCATATTCACCAGGATAGAAAAAGCACTGACACAAAACTTCGAAGGCAAGATAATGGGCGAGAGAGATTTATGTGGCGACACGCACACCATCTGCGAGATATCAGGGGCAAATATAGCCTAGAACATAATTAAAATCAATTTTAAAATGCACATCACGTGACCGAGAAAGATGCGGAGCCCTTTGCAACGCCGACATTGATGCAGGAGCAATGTAAATGAACCTACGTCACAAGTTCATGTTGGCTGGTTGTGGTTGCGGGCCCGCGCCCCGCACTTGCACTACATTAGAGTCCCTTCTCCATGTCTGCAGCTTCGTGTGTGCTCGCTGTGCTGCGACATGGTCACCTTAGGTCAGCTGTGTTTACCTTGCCTTCGGAACCGCTTCTGCCTAGCTCAATGCTTTCTGAAACTGAGACTGGGCGTTCTAAGAACGTTTATAAATGAATAACCATCGCGCACTTGCTCAAACAAAGTTTCCAGAGTCGTGATAAGTGGGTTATAAGCTACTTACTGGGGGAAAAAATCCCACGCAAATCAAATTCTCGCACACATACAGCCTGTATAATAAAAGCTGGAGTGAAAAGTAAGGTGAATGAATCGCCCTTATAAATTATTTGTTTTACACATTTGGGGCAACAGAGACAGCTTCAGCAGGTCGAGAATATGCACTGTAAAATTCAAGTTTCTACAAATGAGTTGCGCTTCTTTATTATTAGCTTATTAAAAGAAAGAACAATAACTGCAGAAATAAACATGAGTAGCCTGTATACCATAAGGAAAAAAAAACTGCAAGTGCTGTTGGTGCGTTAATTACTTGAGGCACAATAGGATGCTTCATTCTTTTGCACTGTGCACTGTAATAATTTGCATTGTTACAGGGCACAGAAATATTATCTTCATTATGCACAGCAAAATTGAAGTTTTCATAATTGAGTCGTGCTTCTTTATTCTTAGCTTAAAAAAAGAAACTAAACTATAACTGCAAAAAACACAAATAGCCATTATGCAACAAGAAAAAAGAAAAACAGCAGATGTTGTCAGTGCATTAATTACTTGAGGCACAATAGGATGCTTGATTCTTTAGCATCGTGCCCTGTAACAATTTGCATTGTTGCATTGTTACAGGGCACACAATTATCTTCATTATGAACTGCAAAATTGAAGTTTTCACAAATCAGTCACACTTCTTTATTCCTAGCTTAAAAAAATTGAAAATTGAACAACGATATTTAAAAAGTGTGCAATGATAACCCAAAAGTTCTATCATTAGAGCAGTGCTGTGTGGCATATTCAACACTCATAATGATCTTTGCAGCCCTAATTCATGAATAATACAGAAATGCAATTACTGCATCAAGCACGCATGATGTGTGTGACACCAATAATTGCTGCAGAAGTATACTTCTACACCTAGAGAATGAACTGGAAGAAATATAAATAAAGTACAATGCTGAAACACATTTGCAGTGAAAAAAAAAAAGAAAACCGAAAAGACTACCTTGGTTCATTTCCAGCTACAGCGAAAACGGCCCCAATGTCCTGAGGTGCCAAGGCACCCAGTGGAATGGTGTCCTAGAGAAAAAAGAGCGCACACTAAGTGTCAGGTTAATGCTCAATAACGACAGAGAGATGAGAGCCATAAAACACACCTTTTCCGACGCATAGTAGCTCCAACAACCATCATTTAGCGTGCACCAGCATTTCTGGAATCCTGAAAAAAAAAAAAGTAACAGAAGAATTAACTCCGCTGAAGAAGCGCGCAGGATGTGTATAAGTGTGGTGAGTATGTCAAAGAGTGAGGTTTGTTTATTATAGCTGAGAGCTTATATGAAATAAAATATTAAAAAGCTGACTGTGAAAGAGAAAATCACAAGAGGGAGCCTGCATTTTTTTAGCATTTACGTCAAACCTGCAGATTCTAGATAGTCCAACACGCAAAGGCATCGAATGGCGAGTGTTTGGCTTTAGACCAACTTCTTTAAGCGCACAGACGTATCAACCTCGAAGGGGCCCTGAAGCACTTTTTCAAGTAAGCATGGATCGAACTCATTAAGAGAGCTTATTGCTTCATGAATTCAACGCCGCAAGAACTTCAAAATTTGTCCAGTACGAGCAGAGTTACAAAGATTTGTTGCACGCTACAATCGCATTTTTTTTTCTCTCGGACTGACGAAAGCGCTGGGGGGGGGGGGGGGGGGCATGGGCAACGAAAATACGTCACGTGCACCTTTTGACCGTGAGCATTTATTTTTTTTCTTTGAATATGTGTCTTTTTTAGTGTAATCGCATGCGCACACGTGGACAAGTTGCGGCCTCTTGCAGTTATAACCGAAACGACCTAGCGCGTCATGTTCAAATCAGGCAATGGTCGATAGATAGCACCTTACAAGTGATTTTCGAGCTTCCTCCATCATTTGACGAGAGAAGAGAAAGCAATCTATAACTGACTTTGATAATTTACTATCAATTGCGAGCCGCCTCCTGCGCAATATTTGGCTATTGTGTTCTCGGGAACTCCACTACCAGTCGGCAGTGTTTTTAACCATGCTCAAAAAGTGTTGCAGGGTACCTTCAACACAAAATTGAACAATGCAAAATATTAGAGAGTGCAAAATATTAGGGAGGTTGGCTGATCATTTGGTGTAAAGAGAAATGGTTGAAGGATTTAACAAAATCGTACGTATCTGAAATTCGCGCTCCGTGTGCACAGATAAAATAAGTTTGGTAGTTACCTTTGTTACCTTTCACGTGTTCATTTGTACAGACAGCTATAAAATATTTTGTGTACATAAACTTGCATACAGCACAGGCAAGGATGAAATGACTGAAAGGATGCCAAAGATAAGCGCCGTGAACTCACTGTATGCCAATATACAATGAATTACAAACTAGCCAATAATCGAACCCTGCTCGAGTTTGTGTACAACCTGGCGTGTAAGTACAGTGCACACCCAACTTAACTCTTTGAGGGTCAAAGATGTGCACATACATCATCCGCCGACAGCCAGAAGACGGTCAAACATACATGTATGCCATTGCCTGTATGTTTAAAATGCGTGCCTTTTTCGATACTTTCTCTCAGTTGGCACGTGCTGCCACACTGCATGAATGCATGGAATTTTTCTCTAGTGCATGTCTCTTCAATTCCTTTTTTTTTTATGCTTTACTACAGTGGTGTGCGGGATAGTTTTGGTTTTGTTCTTCGGATGGTTCCTGTGTATTGCACCCACAAAACTTATCATTTTTAATTTTAACGTCTTTCAGTAAGTGACCAATTTGTTACTCTCCTGTTTATTTTTCCCCGGTATGCAATTACACCGGTTTCCGTACAGGCACTGACTGACACAAATGATGCTGCTGTTGTTGGGCCTCCTGTTTTGGTAACTCACAAATACTACACTTTGCATATACGGGGCTTCATGTATCGAAAACTGGCGTTCTGCGACATCTGTTTTGTGTGCACCAAGACAAAGAATTAGTATAATTTTCGGATTTGTTTTAGCTTTCTGGACGCGCTCACAACGGCGCAGTTTTCTTCAGTGTGCTCACTTGCGCAGTTTGCTTTTGCTATGAGGTGCGCATTGATTTCTGTGCCACATGTGAGTACCGTCACGATTCTTCCCAATTGCTGCTTAACTGCGGAATTAGAATCTGATTCAGTAAATGTCAGCCCATCATACGAGGAGCTACTTTTGACATAAGACTCGGATTTTGAGTGTGCGCAGCAAGACAATGCCGATTGCTTATATTTGTACTTTGTGAACTATATAGATGCTTATTTCAACGAATAAATTCTAAAAGTCATACAGGTTTTCAATTTTATTCATTTGATCTTGCTTTCGCTCATGAATAAATCATGGGTATGTAACAACAAAAATATTTCTGTCACATTATGGTAACCCAAAAAAATTTTAGAGAATTTTTTCTGAAAGACATTCGTCTGAAAATTTAATTCAGCAATAAAAAATGCACATTTTCGGGACGCATGTCACGAGAAAATATAGATTATCGAAGGGTCAAAAAGAAGCGTTCAATCGTGAAATGCCTTGGAAGGAATATCAGGCAACAACAACTGGTTTTAAATTGTGAGTCGGGAAAAAAAAAATTTGAGTGGTCGTAAGTTTGCAAGTGATAACAAGATAGTTTTGGGGGGTTCGATTGATTGATATGTAGGGTTTCACGTACCAAAACCACCATATGATTATAAGAGACACCGTAGTGTCTTTAACGTGCACCCAAATCTCAGCACACGGGCCTACAGCAGTTTCCCCTCTATCGAAAATGCAACCACCGCAGCTGTGATTCGATCTCGCTACCTGCGGGTCAGCATCCGAGTACCTTAGCCACTACACCACCGCGGCGGGGCTAGTTTTAGGGGTTTAACGATTAATAACGACATGATAAAAGACGCTATCGCGGAGTGGCTCCAAAAATTTTAACCACCTGGGATTCTTTAATGCACGTCTAAATCTAAACTTACACCGGCCTCAACCATTTTAGCTTCCATCAAAAATGCGGCTGCTGCAGCTAAGATTTGATCCCACGACCTGTTGGAAGCGATAAGAAGGAAACACCTGCACATTCCTGTTGCATTGGCACACAATTAGGTGGAACAATTTCACGGGGATCATTGTAAGAAATTCTCAAATTAAGCTGGGGAAAATTAAATGACAACACTGCACGAGACAATTGTTGCTGATATGATGCCTGTATCTGCATACAAATCAATCCAGAGAAACGCGGATGCCCTTTGTGTAATACCAGTGTTTATTACATGCTAGCATGACTGTATCACTAGCAACTTAAAATATATATAAAAAAGTTTGTAACAGCAATCTGCCAAAGTGAAGCACCATATTGCCTCAAATAATAATATAAAAGAGGAATCTACATCCATTTTACTGTTTACTGTACTCCTCGAAGCATGAAGAGTAAATAAATGTTTGAAGCTGCTACTATTTTCATTAAAGAAAACGACATAAATTCAAGCAACCGAATTACATTCTGAAATTAGCAATGACATGGTAGCTTAACACTTGAGCACTTGAGCAAGTCGACATCATACCTTTGCGATTTGTTCCAGCTTTGTAAACATATCCAGAGAAGTCCAACTTGTCTGCGGCCCAGCAGTCTTCTGATTGCAGCGAAGAGGAATCGCTTGTTGCAGATGTATCTTGCCTGGAAGGACAGCGATCACTCGCATCAGCGAGCGCTCTGTGCCCAAATCGGTTTTCAAGTTGCGGGGAGTCTGGGGCACTCTGAGGAGCATTTGACGAAGTGCTTCGTAGAGATAGTGTTGGGCTTTGTTCGAATTCAGCCTTGAAGGCAGCTGGAACAGGGCACTGGCTTGGCAGAAGAGCACGATAAAAGGTAGATGCTGTTTTGGTCCGAGGGCTCGCCTTTCCCTCATCTGCAGAGTTTGAGAGTGGTGTGGAGCATGTTGGCTGCTGGTCAAGTTGGTTCCGCTTTGTGAGTGAGGTTCTGACAGCTGGAACTGGGACCTGTGGTTGGGGCAAGCATCTCGTAGGTAATGCGATGGCAGTGTTAGTCCTCGGTGGTATTTCGGGGGGCTCTGGCTCGGGAGGTGGTGGTGGTGGGTAGGATGGTGGAGGAGTTATCAATGGCAAGTATTCCGATTCAGTATCATCTGACAGAAAAACATCAAATGCATCCATGAACTCAGAGTTCCTGGGTGAATCGGAGAGTGAAGGAAAAGCTGCCCGTTGCGGTGGGATGTCATAGAGTTCAGATGGTGGACCTGGGAAAACAAAAGTTTTCCCGGGAGGTGAAATGCATGGCCTTGGGAAAGGTTTGGGCACTTCATACAGTATTGGTGCCGAGGTGGAAGGTGAAAGCGAGTCTTCTGGTACTGCGCGTGCCGCAACTGAGAATTTAGGCTCATCATCATCCGAGGATTCGCGTTGCTTCAGTGTCGGTGAGTCACAACTGACGGGGAGTGGCGGTGGTGGAATTTCATACGACGGAGGTGTTTTGAATGACATGCTTTCGTATTCGCTGTCATTCAGTGAGATTTGCTTCCTGAGGCTAGGAGGTGTGTCATAGGTTAGTGACACCTGATCTTGCTTGCTTGGAGGAGATCGATGGACAGGAAACTCGTAGAAAACACCTGAAATCGACAGTTGGGGCTGCTTCCAAAACACACTCACATCGCGCACTGGCTCCCCAAACTCTTGAGGAGAGCCCTGTGAAGACATCGGTGGTGTTCTCGGGCTTTCATCCTTGGCACTTGTATCTTCTGGAAAAGAATCAGCAACACTTGGTCTACAAGCCTCCTGTTCTGCAATCAACTTCCGGTTTTTTTCCAGTACACCCTGAGGTACATCTTCATAAATGTCAGGAAAAAGAGAGGGTGGCAACTGTGGTGAGTTGGGAGCCTCCTCACCCTTTTGCCTGTGAAGCTTTGGTCTGTTCTTTTTAAGAAACATTATGGAGTCTGTGTCACTGATCTCTGGTGCGCGGTTCCCTCGAGGTGCTCGTTCCATGCTCGCAGTGGCTTGCATATTGTCGTCCATGAGCAGGTAGATGGGGTTTGTGAACTGCTGTGCCATTGGCGCCTGGGTGTGAGACAAGCAAGGCTGTGCTACAGGTGGACCCATGGCAACTTCCGATGCGGCCAAAGAGCCGTCAGGAACGTATTTCAAGCTCAGCGGCTCAGACGATGCCATATCCTTTTTAGGTGCTTTGAATGAGAGTGAGCGACATGGGACTTTGGTGTCGAGCGAGAGTGGAGGGGAAAGGCCTGGTTCTGTGCCTGAGGCAAGTGGTTGCGGCCTTCGTGGAAAAATCGGGGGAGGATTGTTCATGTCTCGGTGGCTGTCATGCCAAGCTGCAAATCAAGTTTTCTCGTTAAATAAACTTCACTACGGCGAACAATGTCTAACGTCTACTGCGCGACTAATACCATAAAAACGAAACACAACTTTAGCACTGCAATCACAACACAAACGTACAATAAACTTGCGCGAAAATGGAAGCTGATTTTTATCTGCCAAGCTACACTACGACATCACAAAGCGACACGGCGGCAGGCTTTCCCGTACCGCGTTGAGCACTGTAACAAGAAACAAACAGCTAGCCGGGACACCTGTGCGATCGAAAAGCGCATCGCCTTTCTGAGAGAAACTGCGACATGTCATGCACGTGGGGCGGTCAGAACGGTAATGTTGATATAGAACGAAGCAGCCGGTATGAATCACAGAGTAACCGTAGCACGCCTGCTGTGTAACAGCGCCCAAGTGGACAAAAGAAGGGCCTAACATTACCAAGCGTGACGAGCTTCTGTTCAACTTAACGCACCATTTGGGGGGCCTCGAAGAACACTCGCCGATAGCCCAGGCCGAAACTTCACACAGCGCAGCGCACTTGTTGCGCCGTCCCGTCGCGAACTCGAGAGAAAGAGATGTTCGGCCAAGAGAGCCGATCAATTGTGTCATCCATGACTCACGCGCGCAGACTCCGCCTCGCCTCCTCAACTATAGGATGTACAACACGTGCCAATTAACACTGAGGTGTGAGCCTAATCAACGCAACATTCATACTTTATCGTTCGCATTTGACGTAGTAGGAGATGACTAAATAAAAAAGATAAAAGCACCAGCTTACCTCACTCATAGACACGGAGCGTGTTGTCAAAGCCACGCGCATATGTGCCGGCACCGCATGATACAAGAGTCCTAAATAATGCTTTCAGTCGAGCATTAAACTCACAATATCCAACTTCGGCACGTCCTTCATGTATTTGCTACGCCAGTTAACGGATGTCCGGCGATTCGAAGCTTCTAGCGATCGGCAGCAACACTTCGCCAAGGTCCTCTCCTAATTGTTGCGCACTGTTCGTTAGCTTTGCGTCACAGCATCTCGAACGACTTCCGCGTGACAGACTGCGATTATCTAAACGCATAGAATCTATTAGGAGTGCGTACAGCTGTTTACCACAAGGAATACATTACGGAGGTTTGAGGAGTGTAGGCAGGGCGGCAGAGCAACACACAAGCATGGGCACATATTTTTCCGCCGCTGGCGCCATCACACGGAAGTTATCGAAAGCACACCACGCCCCTTCTTTTCAGCTGTCCTTGAAAAGACCAATCAAATCTGGTGCTCATTTGGCGCGCTTGAGAGGAGTATTCAAAAGGAAACTTTCATAGCGCTCGTGCCGTCTAATTCGAATCTTTGTTTCTGTGTGCCGCCTTCGTGACATTTCAATTAAAAAAATGAGTGAAAGCTCGAGCAGCTGAAAAGCCCACCTAAACGCATTGCTGTTGTATCCAAGCATTGAAACACAGAACCTCTGTCAACATTCAAAAGCACACACAGGCCAAGATTTTTTGTGATGTCATATCAACCCGTGTACTATGTAAACAACAAAGTATAAGATAATATAACTAGTTCCGGAAATAGATGACCTAGTCAACGACGTAAACGCGGGGCTCTTGGTAAATTCACAATCACTTCTAGCAATATCTTATTTCAATACAAAACTGAAGCCCCCCCCCCCCCCAAAAGACATTTCGGCTCCCTGCCCTCAAGATTTATTATTATTATTTATTTTATTTATTTGTAAATACTGCCAATACCAAAGGGATCATAGCAGGAGGGCATATACAATAGTTGAATACAACATAACACAAATTGTGATACAAAGGAAACACCAACTAATTATAAAAAAAAGTGCAACACAAGAGCGATTAGTGGCACAATAATATAAAGAAAACAGGCTCGCGTAATAAACCCGTAGGCAAGGGAAGAAAAAAAAAAGGAGAAAAAGAGAAAAAGAAAAAGCATTGTGAGACTATGGTGTAAGCATTTTTACACAGTGGTGCTTTAGAGCGAGGCGACAAATGCATACTGTGGGTTTTCTGGTATTTGAAAAGAAAAAAAGTAAGAGAGACAATGCATGAAGAACTGTGACATGTGTAGTTTCATGCATCAATAGGAGGGGGAAAACGACAAGAACTGTCTGACAGGGTTCAAGGTACGCTTTCAAGTGCAGTTAAGAACTGTGTTAGTGATGTGCTTTCTATGGTATGTAAGGGAAGGTTATCCCATTCTCTTATGGTCAATGGAAAAATGAATTTTTGAAACAGTCGGTATGGAAGGTGTATTCAGTGAGCATCTGCGTATGGTTATGTCTGGTAGGGCGTGTTTGTAAGCTCATATCTAACATATAACATAGCCGGAACACAACGCCTGCATTCCCCGCCTCGCAGCGAGGAATTCAGACGGAAAATCCCTCTCCCCCCCCCTACCCCCCACTAAAGAAAATCACTTATCGAGGGTGCACGCCAGGATTTTTTCATGGGGTAGGGGGCACTCACGACAAGTGAGTTCATATAGGGGTGCAGTAAGGCTGGTAAATTATGCGTTATCTTTTAACTATGTTTAATCTTGGGGGGCATAGAAGGAGCAGGCGAAAAATCTAGGAGAGCTCCAGCCTCCACATACCCCCCACTAGCCCCACCAGCGCCGCCCATTCTCCGATGTAGTTAGTACCCAGAATATCCAAAATTTTTCTATGAGCAAAAAGAAAGGTAAACGAAGAAAATGATTTTGTGAAAAAAAAAATAGGTGTATCACATCATCATCACCATCTCTTTGTCCTGATGGATTGTCGGGATCACCATTCTGTGTACAGTAAACCGGTGTCACCGCAAATGCAAATTCGATCGCAATCAGGGTCTACCCAGATTAGGTTCGATCCGGATCAAGCGCTGAGACGCGCTGATAGACTTCTGCATGAATCTTGACACAAGTTAGTTCGGACCGTGGAGCAGCAGCCATTGCTGATCTCGGTCCGAAAACCCAATCCAGATTGGCTCTAACCGCAATAAATATGCCCGTGTGATACCGCTGTAAGAAATGACCACGTATGGTGCTGATCTGAGGGACTTGCCCTTTGCGTGAATATCGATGGTGCTATACTTGACGTCAATGAATCGCAGTTTCGTAACCTGTTCTACATATTCATTGGCTTAGTTCGCACTGAATATCTGCACAGGTGTCACACCACAAATATAAGATGTTTTATGTTCTAAACGAAAGCATTGTTTTAATATGTGATTTCACAAGTAGCGACTCGCAGTCAGAGAACGAAATGTTCCCTCAATTTCGTCGGAGCTACTTCTAGCGATGCCCAAGCGCACGCATTTTTTGCCCGATAAAGGGAAATAAAATGTAAGTAAATAGACAAAAATAAATTCATGGTAACTTTTACGTTAATTAACAGCGCAGTGCCAAGCCCTGCGACAAATTTAAAACTTTTTTTAAGCAAGTAGGCCACGCAGGCTAATTCATTGGTACGCTGGAAATCAATCGAGCAATCAATCAACAATCAGTCAAATATCTATCTATCTATCTATCTATCTATCTATCTATCTATCTATCTATCTATCTATCTATCTATCTATCTATCTATCTATCTATCTATCTATCTATCTATCTATCTATCTATCTATCTATCTATCTATCTATCTATCTATCTATCTATCTATCTATCTATCTAATCTCTGAACTCCGGATTAATTTCCGAAATGATCATTCCCGTGGGGTTCTTTAATGGGTGCCTAAATTTAATTTAATAACAGAGGTGTTATTGCCATCACCCTTGTCCTCCCTCTCCTGCCTGGAATGCGACCGATATAGCCGAAATGATACCAGCATTCTCGAGCTTAGAAGCGCGACAGCTAAACTACCACCACGGGTATTTGCAGATTCCGAATAGACGTGAATAGGCACAAGTGGCGTCGCCAGGGGACTGTTACCGCCCCCAGCCAGAATACGGGGGGGGGGGTCAGAACCCACTCCCCCTTTCATGATTTATGCCACTGACTGCTACATGAACGTATGTTGCTAACAAGAACAACATAGAAGAAGGGCAAAACCCCACGGTGAAGCGTCTGAGGAGTCCGCAGATGTACAGGTCAGCACCCTCCGCCGAGCGTTGGGGGCTGCGCAGTTGACTTGTGGTGGACTTTGTTCCTCGTTATCGAAATCACCTTATCTCTTATGGCAGGCGCGCACATCTTTCACGACATCACGCTTCCGCCACGAAGCTACCCCGCGCTCCTTGAAGCTGTCTGCATCTTATCGGCAGGGAAAGAATTGCCTCGTTTCAAAGTTTTCGCCGCCGCACTTATACTGTTCCGTTAGTTGCAGGCAGTGGCGTAGCCATGGAGTGACACAATGCCTTCCCCCCTCCCTCTCCCTCCCATTCTTTTTTTTTTGCCATAGCGTACGGAGCGAAAAATGTCCATTTCAAGAAAGGTGCCCCCCCCCCCCTCAAAATAAATAAAACGTGTCCTCCCTCACCCCTCCTCCCCTGAAAAACTTTCTGCCTATACGCTCCTGCTTCCAGGTTTCGAGCAATTGAAGAAGAACGGCTATTTGGGCTAGTTGGTTGGAATTCAGGTTCGTGTTGTCCTCTTTGCTTTCCTTGCCTCGCCTTTCGTTTCACGTTTCTTCTAGCACCTTCGTGCTCGCGCTGCAGCCCTTGTTACCATGTTTCTAGCAAGTTTTCCACCGATAGCCGTTGTTTCTTTTCTTACTGTTGGGCATTCATGGCCGTCGAACCAATTAAAAAAAACACCCAAGAAAGAAAGAAAGAAAGAAAGAAAGAAAGAAAGAAAGAAAGAAAGAAAGAAGAAGAAAGAAAGAAAGAAGGAAAGAAATCTTCAGAAGTTTCCGGGAGGACGATGCTTTTATTATTGATTCATAGACGCCGTGGTGGTCTAGTGGCTAAGGTACTCGGCTGCTGACCCGCAGGTCGCAGGATCGAATCCCGGCTGCAACGGCTGCGTTTTCTATGGAGGCGAAAATGCTGCAGGCCTGTGTGCTCAGATTTGGGTGCACGTTAAAAAAAACCCCAGGATGTCGAAATTTCCGGAGCCCTCCACTATGGCGTGTCTCATAATTATGGGGGTTTTGGGGATTTTACACCCCACATATCAATCATAGGCGCCGCCATCTGTAACCGATAAGCGATTGTTTGGCCGATTTTCGACGTTGTAATATCAAATCATGAATGTACCCGCCCAAGTGTTATCGTGCCTGCGAGTTCACCGTGAATAGTGTGGTTTGTTTATTTGATACGGGTACAAAATTGCAATGTTATCAGTCTAAGATGGCGGCACTTGAGCGCGCCCGGTAAGCGCACAGTAGTTCCCTTGCATTGATCTATTAGATCTTGATCATACCGGATAGCGAACACTAGTCCGTGCTTGTTAACTGCTTTATATTTCATATCTGGGGTTTTAACGTCCCAAAACCGCGATATGATTATCGGAGACGCCGTAGTGGAGGGCTCCGGAAATTTAGACCACCTGTGGGTTATTTGCGTGCACTGACATTGCACAGTAAACGGGTCTCCACGATGTCGCTTCCATGGAAATTGGAAAGCCGCGGCCGGGATTAAATCCGTGACTTTCGGGACAGCAGCAAAGCAACTATATAGCCACTGATGCACCATGGCGGACGCTCTTCAGCTTGAGGAGTTGCTGGTATTAGAAGGAAAAATATGGTATACGCTCACCCCGAACAATGTTTTGTTTGTCAAGGTTAGTCCTCTAGAGAATATTATAGTTTTGTAAGGCAGTGTATGTGTACTGCGTTACGTCAATGAAGATGTTTCCCCGAATAGTGTACTTTTTTTCTCCCTGTTTCTGTTTCGCAAAATGCTTCACAATAATAACTGCTTTAGAAGTGAAGTGAAGTGAAATTTATTTCCTTTCATACAAAGGAGCAAGTCGGGGCTAAAGGCTGGGGTGCCTGATAAATGCTTTTATTCTGTTTGCGGCGTGATTGTTTAGATTGGGTTTGCTCAGGTTCATCCCTGGCTTCTTACAGGACGTCAAGTCAGGTCAAGTCGTGCTATCATCCTCCTACTCAGCTCTCTTTTCAGGAAGTGCTGATTTGAAGTCGCCTGAAATGCAAATTACGTTGACGCATTCTTGTAAGGAAAAAAAAAAAAGATTCGACAGATCACACCACGTCTTGTGGGTGTCGGTTTCATGCGAAGCAGTAAGTGATGTGCTGTATTCTTTCTTTTTTTTTTAACGTGGTAGCGTTAAAGATAAGAGCTCGTTTCGCAGAAATTTCGGCATCGGCGTCGTTGGTTCTGATCGAGAAATCATCGTCTTATGCGTGACCGAAAAATCGAGAAAGATGCAATTAAAATAAATAGGACCCTGGCTAGAGTGAGGATTGTACCCGGGTCCTTTGCGTGGCAAGCGGATGTTCTACCACACAGCCACGCCTCTGCTAGTGAAAAAAACAGGGAAAAGAACTCCCTCTGCTTGAAAACGCAGTGAAAGTAACTTTCATGCTTTGACAAGCACGCACGTCATGTATACATGCTTTACAGTACAGCATAAAATATTGCAGTAGTAATGCCGCGAATTGCCATCGGGCGTCAGAACATGTGTTGATCACTATCGTAGTTTAAAGCCGGTCACCCACAACAAAAGACACACACGTTACTGCGGCTATTCCCTTAAAGCCACGTAGTGGGATGGTACATCAAGTTCAAAAAGGTTTCATGCACTAACTATTTGAACTATGCACTACGAACAGGATGTCGCTATCGCATTCAACTCGTAAAGGTTAGGCTGTGGAGGAGTCGCGCGATTTTTTTTTTCTTGCTTTGAGTCAAGCCTCACAAAGTGGCACTACACTTAATGCCTGACCAGACGTCCGCGCTGCAGCGCGTGGCTCGTGGCGCCCCCTGATGTAAAAGGGTTCGAACCTGCGTACTCTCCGCGGCAGCGCATGCGTTCTGTACCGCTAAGCTATAGGCGCCGGTACTTAAAACTCCGCTGCCAGCTGATTAATATGCAAGCTTCACGTTGGATAAAAAATCTGGTTAACAGGTGTAATAAGGCGTTTTAGAGCAGTAGAGCAAGGACCAGGAAGGAACAGAACGAAAAAAAAAAGACAGAAATGTTAACCAGTCTACAGGAGGCGTCACACACCGCGAATCGCTTAACGGGTGGGTAAGCTGATTCCTCCGACCCACTACAGAAGCCTCAAACATAATGCTTCGTTGTCCTCACACACAGCAACAACAATGTGTAATGGCTTGCATATGCGTAGCTGGTACCACGTTTTTCTGAAGAATGACGAATAGAGGCATAGTTGACGCTTGATATAATTAATGGCGAAAAGGGTAACATGCCAGTGTGCATGGAGTCGTTGCCTCAAAAGTGTTTAAAAAAGGCCTGGTACTTTGTTTTTAATTTTTATTTTTTTGCATTCATCGGGTCAACGCTGCTGATGTCTGTTTTTAACGCGCTCGCATTTAAATCACCCACATCCGCTGTCGCCGTTACCAGGTATATAAACTGCCAATACTTGTGCCGCATACCCGCATCTGTGGCCTTTGGTATGCGAGTATATGCCACACGTGTCTGGATAAGAAGGTTTGACGACGTACGCGACAGGATTCGCACATTACTCATGGCATGATTATGCACTCGCGTACATTCGTTCAATCGTGGATAATCTCACCTTGAAGTTTGTTTCAGCGCTCGCACTTCGACTACGTGACCGCCTTCAGCCAATGGCAGTGCGGCATTTCTCTCATACATCTCAGGGGATATGATATGGAAATACGCATACGGGGATATACGGGAACATTTCTGATATTGCGTACGCCACATTGTAGGCCCTAATTTCAATGCGGCAGTCGTAACGCATTGAGCTCAATTAGCTATTCACAGACCACGTTGACATTTTCGTATGCCCGTGTTATCGCAACCACCGTTTTATTAAACCATGTTTTGGCGCCTGTACGCACTTATCAGTTATCATGTCGCCTGCAAGGAGACAATGACTGCGTTTGCGGCGCACGAGTATCTATGAATGAGGAGTCTGCATTTGGATTGTGTAATAGCTGCAATTACATGGCAACAACAGCTTTCAATCGCGTCTATATTCCTTATCACTTCGTCGCTCAGAGTGTATATGACTCCGGTGATAAACGTGGCGGGCCGGTGTAAGGCGTAGGGTACTATTCAACTAGAAAAATAAAATCGCGTAACGGCCTCTTGTCGGCGAGTTATCGGATGGGACGCGATGAGTTAATCTAGACCACATCAAAGCAACGGCAGTATGTTGTTTGATATGCAGGGTTTAACGTCCCAAAACCACCATATGATTATGAGAGACGCCGTAGTGGGGGGCTCCGGAAATTTCGACCACCCGGGGAACGGCAATAAGTAGAGCGCACTCCTTAATCACGTTCGGGGCACAAGTGACTGTGAGCCTCAATGACAGCCGAATGCAAACGCATTAACAAAGGTTTAAATTAAAGGGAAATAATGAGCGAATCAATTTATTATACATAGACGTATAAAAATAAAACAGCATAAAAAGTGATAAAATATATTTAAAATAATTTGTAGCAAAAGCAGGGCACATCCCGCGTCTGGCGGAGACTACGACCCTGCAACATCGGATAACTACGAAAAGAGTGGCACTACACGAACGCATTTTTCGAAGACGGACTGCAAATTGTCTCTAAGAATAAACCAACTCGTTGAGTAGAGTACCTCGTACTCTAAATCGTTAACAGCTCTTCATGAACACCCGGTTAATCCATGCAGTTTTATTCACGCAGTCATGAAAGGGATTAACGGTAAATTAACTCTGCTGGTTCTTGCTCCTCAAATGTTGGTATAGGACCTTCGAAAAGCGAATCGATCGATCGATCGATCACTTACTTACTCACTCCCTCACCCACTTACAACCTATAAATAACACCGAAACTCATGCAAACGCGTTGGTAATATGCTCACCACCACGGAGTGCCTCAATTATATCGCGGTTTTGTCACGTAGTAATAGTAGTAGTAGTAGTAGTAGCAGTACGCTATAGCGATGCGCATACTCGTTTGTTATCAATTTGACCTGAAGCGGAATAATCTTTTTTGTTATCAGTTAGAGCGCGACCCAAATTGTGGAGTGTAGCACATTCTAGAACGTGCGTATACTACGAGTGATCAAGCTGGAATGTGCGATGATGCGCATCTACATATTTAACCCATATATGTCCAACCTCGGCAACCATTGATTGAGCTTACCAAAGTTGCCGAGCTTGAACCTTGTCGATTCTACTATGTGGTCCTTGTGTACACATGTAGTAAATGTTTATTAATGGTTACTAACAAACTCTTGCGAAGCAAGGAAATGTAATTGAATTTTCATGTGATTCGAGAAATCTTTTGGCTGATATTGGAAAAGTAACATTGCAGCTTCATGTTTTCCAGTTATGAAGTTGATGCTGGTGAAAGGAGATGTTACCTACATTTGGGCTGGCTGATGGAAAGATTGTCGCTGCAAAATAAGAGAAATTCAAGCTGCGTTGAGGAGGAAAGAAAGGTGGTTTACTATTAGATGCTACAATGGGAGAGTGGTAAGTTGTTCTTTTGCGGCAAAATTTAAGGAAGAAAACCTGCTATATATTATGAACGATGTCGGGAGAGTGGAAAGTTGTTCTTTTGCGGCAAAATGTAAGGAAGAAAAGCCGGTATTTACTATGAACGATGTTGTGGTAGCACCTTGCGAGGTTCTTTCAGAGTGAACTCCAAACTTTTATGGAGATTTAACTGACAGAGAACAATCTTGGTACTTGCTCCTAGGAAGAGGTAAGAACAGCTGGTCCCTTAATTTTGTGTTTGATAACTCACAAAGTAATATGTAAGAGACCAAGGTGATTATTGCAAAGATTGTTTTAAATATCTTGATTCATTCATCCTAACAATTCTTGGTATGCAAGTCGAAATTGGCTTAGGAATGGCAATTAAGTTCCACTGATTCTTGCGTTCCCGTTATTAACGGTTTTTCGTCAGTTGGTTATCGGAAGGACACGTTTTTCGTTGCTCCACCGATTATAAAGAATGATTGCCGCTAGTTATACACTTTCGGTGCGTCGTATACAGGGTGCCCTAGCTATCTTTGGACAAAGTTTAAAAATATGCCGACACACGCACTTATACGATGAAAGCAAACGCATGTTGCTTTTTGTTGTTGTTGAGTTTTTGAGACTATTTTTTGTGTTCTAAATTATTGTTTTAATAGATCTGTTTAAATATCTAACTTTTGAAGGAACCGAGACGGATGAAAAATTTTGATGAGGAAGTTGTAGATTGGTCTGCAAAACATCTGATTAAACAGTTTTGAACATTATACCTGTTAATTATTAGTCTTTTCCTGCTAATTACCAATGGCCGTGAAATACGAAATATCACAGCATATTCATGGTGTGCATGATATGATGAGTGGGGCGAAGCGTTCGTCCGTCTGTTCATTCTTGCTTCCGTGAGACCCTCCGTGCGTCCATCAGTCCGTCCGTCCGTCCATCTAGTGAACACTCCAAGTACCGCGGACTCGCATCTTTTCATCATATATTTAGAATAGAGGTGGCACTCGCGCACTTTCGTACGGCCTGTGGTTCGTGTCTACTTCTCACCTTTCACCGCCTCTAGTTTATGGCTATGTACTAGTTCACTATATTCATGGCCCTGCGGCCCAACCCTCGATAAACCCTGCTAAAACCAAGGAGGTTACGCCCAGCGAGTTCAACGTCGCAACATTATTTGGTCAGATAGTGCTCACAGTGCTTCCTCCTGATACTAGTTTTTGTTAGTAAGCATCAAATTCAAGGCAAATTTTATTAAGTCACCAATACCCATCTCCGTAAGTTCTTTCATCAGAAAGAACTATCTTTTTATTTATGATTAACGTTCGCGGGTTTACAATAGCTCCTCAATTTAAAAGGATGCGCGCGTGCCGCTCCTCTCGTTCGGCCGGGGAGGTGGCTACCTATACTAGTACGACTACTACTACCGCTACAATATACTACTACATACATCGTGGACGTATGACCCACTGCATAGGGAGCTTCGCCCCCCAAAAATACCACGTGACAAACCCGCTCGCGCGCCAGTGTGCGCCATGATTTTAGCGCTCCCTAACGTTCCGCGTACGGACGACCATAGCATTTGCCCGATTGTGCTGTCTCGACAGGGCCGCAACGACGGTGGTGGCTTTGCGACGAACACGTTTTGTTATCGGCCACAGAAGCGATAACCTCTGTGACTGCTTATCGCTGTCATGAACCGGTGCGAGGGAAGCCTATCTTCGTACGTGGAGCGTACCAGAATTACGCCGCGCGTATGTGCGCCAGTGGGTTTGTCACGTGGTATATTTTTCGCACTTCGCGGGAATTTGTAGTTAAGCAGGAAAACACTAACAATTAACAAATATATTGTTCGAAACTGTCTACTCAGACGTTTTGCAAAGTAATGTACAACTTTCTCATTGAAATTTGTTATCCATTTTCGTTCCTTCAAAAGTTAGTCAATTAAACATATCTAATTAAACAATATTTTAGAAGACAAAAAATAGTCTGACTATATCCAGGCAATTCTCAGCAACATGCATTTTGTCGCGTCGTAATTGCGTGCGTTGGCATATTTTTAAACTCTGGCTGAAGATATCTGGGGCACTATGTATATCATAATCGTGTAAAGATAAGTAATGTTAAACATTGATACGCAGTTACATTGAACGAATTCAGTTATGTTACTATTGGCACCGGGATGTATAAAGAAAACATGGTTGATCTCTTCGCTATAGGAATCGGTAAAACACGAAGGTAAAACGTGTCCTAATAGTAGTAGCTTAATGTTTACTCTACATTGATATATGAGAGCTTGCGCAATGTCTATTTCTTTCTGACAGCTATAGCACCGCTTAATGTTGACGCTTAATCACACATCTTCATGTCTACGACTAACGTCCATCATTAATGATTCGGTAAACCCTTGTGATCATAGGTTCTTGTGGTAGACAGAGTAGCTAACGGTTACAGCGGAACCAGAGAAAGTGATGTGACAGCCAGAGTAGCGTGACTGCATGGTTACTCACATACTCATTTACTCACTTGCTCACCTACTCACCTACGCGCGTCATGTTGGAGTTATTGAACACCACTACCTGGCCAGAGGGAAATGCCACACATATTGTGTCTTCCCTTTGGCCTGCCGCTATAGTGAACTAGATGTTGGTTCTAGTTCACTATACCCGCCGCGATTATTCGCGGGGCAAGCGTAGGGAGCCTTCATGTACCCTCGCGCACGAAGGCTCCTTAGGCCAGCGTTATAGTGGGGAATGCGGAGAGAAAGCCGGTGGGCGTCGCTGAGCTATTTGGTATGGATGAATGCTATGAGAGACACCGATGCTTAGGGGAAGGTCGCCTCCTGGGGGTGTGTTAACGCTTGGTGCAGAAGACTGAGGCGCAAAAAACATAACATGAAGCAGGAAGAGCAGGAGAGAAGACAGAACTTGGTAGGAGAAAAAAACAAACTGCTAGAGAGCTCTTGGAAGCCTATTTTATAAAAAAAGAAAGGGCCCGATTGTATCAGTGATACATCTATTGTGTTGTACGCAACATAAATGCATTTTTTGGATAAATTAGTGCCTTGTTCACGACGCTGTGCGATGTTTGTTGGCTGTGCACGCATGCGCGGTTTTGTCTTCTTTCCAGTGCGTTTCCTCGGTCATTAAACAGTTGGTAGTTGGCTCTGTTCTGTCTTTTCTCCTGCTCTTCCTGCTTCACGTTATGTTTTTTGCGCCTCAGTCTTCTGCAACAAGTATGCACCAACTAGCCCAAAAACAAGTCCTTTTGGTGTATTAACGCGTTGACGAAATCATACTCCTATTGGAAACGCGCCGAATGGGACGGATGCTTATAGAAATGACGCTCTGAAGGAGCTAATCGCGAATGCAACGGCCTTGATGCGTTACTGCATTCTAAGAAGAACGCTGCGAGTGCACAGTGGTAGGTATAAAGTGAGAGATGTAAGTTTTATTCATTTCAGGCAGATTGCTGGGCTGTGCTCCCACCTAGAAGCTAAAGGAGAGACCGTGTCTCCTGGCAGCTTCCTTGGCCTGTTGGATCGCCTAGAGTTGCTTGTCCAGACCCGAACTGTGCAGCGCAGTCCGCCATCGCGCCTGAAGGTCTTCGTTGAAGGCCGCGACACCAGAATTTCTTACTAATGCTGGACATTCCCATAGGATATGGTCAAGTAATAAGAGGCGTATTTTTTATAGTCTTGAAAGCTTGTGGTTGTGGCATAGTGGATAGTGTGCCTGGCATGTGCTGCTGCTGACCCAGAAATCATGGGTTCGATGGAACTTTTTGTCTTCTGATCATGCGTATTGTTTCGACGTCATTTCCGTGACGTAAATACGTCGCTGAAATCTTGGTGTACCCCAGAATAAAACGCTTTCGTGTAGAAAAAAAAAACATGGTTAAATGCTAGATGTACCATCGCTACAGATCTATTCTTATCGCATTATTCGAAACGCGTCAGCGTTGTGGAAGCAGCGAAGGCAGCAGAATGGTGTCCCTGATAATTGGCGAGTAGTTGAAATGTACTTTTCACCACATAAGGTATTCCTCGCACATACGTATGTACTATGTATGCACGTACGCGTGTTTGTGTGCATGTATATACAGGGATGTCAAAAGTTCGCAACTTTCCCATGCAATCCTAAAGCAGCGCGACCAGTAAGCTTTGACCACCCCTGTACGTATGCGCACAGAGCGTAATACATGCAGCGTGGCATGCACAACACTATTTGAAGACACCACAACGGAATTCTGCTTAACTAGGTGTTTGCCCCGCCACGGTGGTCTAATGGCTGCTGACCCGCAGGTAGCGAGATCGAATCTTGGCTGCGGCGGCTGCATTTTAAATGGAGGCGGAAATGCTGTAGACCCGTGTGCTCAGATTTGGATGCATGTTAAAGAACCCCAGATGGTCGGAATATCCGGAGCCTTTCATTATGGCCTCTCTCATAATCATATGGTGGTTTTGTGATGTTAAACCAAATCAATCAATCAATCAATCAATCAATCAAGTCATCATTTACAAGGTGCTTTGGCTACGAGAGCACGGAATATGCCAGACGCTGTCCCTATCAGCCTCATTACTTGTCTCGAGGATGTCTGCATGCGACAAGTATTCCATGTCGCGTTCACAATATCTGTTGTGAAGTAGCCCCCCCCCCCCAAAAAAAAAAATAAATAAAAGAGTACAGGTTTTAATTTCGTGCAGTAAAGTACAAGAAATAATCAAGTTTTTTTTTTCTTCATGATTCTCGGTTACACAATACCAGTAAATGGCGGCAGCGTGCCAGTCGAAGTCGGCTTCACCCCGCACCTAAAATTGATGTGGAGAAGCAAGCTTAAAAAAAGACATTTTTCGGAAGGCGCATGGATGTGAAGAGTTGCTCTCGGGAACAATCAGCGCAAACATTTTGCTCACCATATTAATCTGCTAGTCTCTTCTTTACTATTTTGTTATACTGGCTGGTGTGTTATGTCCAAACTATCACGCAGACTCGTATTTGAACAGTGTATTCCACAAAGTTTAATAAAAAAATAAAGCGAGGGAAATATGGTGGGGTGTCTTTGCGGGCTGATGGCATGGTGGTGATCGGCACTTGCCTTTTGTACAAGCTTGATCATGTCAGATGAGTACGCCCCTGTAGTACTGCAACTCGGTCACATCGAGTAAACGTTGCGTTTTACACGAAACAGCTCACCGCGATTGCGCGCACGCTGAAAACGCCATTGCTAAATGCGTTTATAAAATTTGAGAGTGCTTAGAAATACGGGTCTCAATAAAACAATGAAACATCGATACGAAAAAAAATGAAAGAACGAAAGTCGACATAATACGATTTGCGGGAACCGAACAGTCTCAGTGACTCTCACTCAGTCACTCACATAATGGAACGAATAGACCTTGTGCAGAAATGCTGCCATCTGTTGGCCGTCGTGTGCATACCACTATGTTAGAGGCTCTAGCGCGGCGCAGTACGCACAGTCCGCGTGTGAAAAACACACGGTATTTTTCCGAATAGTAAGTAATAAATGTTGGGCTTTTACTTTACAAAACTAAGATATGACTATGAGGGACCCCGTATATAGAGGAGGTTTCCGGAAATTTCGACTAGGTGGGTCTTCTTTAAGGTTCAACTAAAACCGAGCACGCGGTACTCTAGCATTTCGCCTCTGCCGAAGTGCATCGGCCACGGCCGGTATTCGATCCCGCGACGTTCGGGTCAGCTGTCGGGCATCATAACCACATGTCCGTCATAGCGAGTAAATTTTACCAAATACTGAAGGTAATTGAGAACGCGAGGTTGAACTACAGTCTTGGACATTACTCAAGGAACATACAGCTCTGTGCGGGTGTTGTGCAGGTGTAAAAAAGAGTTAGATTCAAGAAAGATAATGAGGTTGGTGATTATTACATGTTCTAATAGTTTGCAGGAAGTGCTTGTTTAGAGAAATCGGGCGATAGTTTTGCGGAGAGTGTTTATTACCTGATTTAAAAATTGGCACTACCTTCCCGATTTTCCATTGTGTAGGAATAGTTGATGTATCTAAGGATTGTTGAAAGAGTTTTGTTAGTATCAATGAACTGTAAGTAACAGTGCTCTTTAGGAATTTAGAACCGATATTGTCGTGGCCAGGAGAAGAGTGAATGGGCAAGTTATTTATAAGTTTAGCAATACCGGAAGGATTAATGGAAATATGGGGGATGACGATATAGTCAGAGTTCTGCGCATGAGGCAGAATGATGTTACCAACTAAAGAAAAGTGGTTTTTGAAAGTGTCATTAAGAAGATCGGCAATGTTAGTAGGAACTGGATTATCAAAATATCTACTAGAGCTATGCTGTTATCTGGTAAAAGGTTAATTAGGCACCAAAACTTGCGTACATTGATTGAGAGCGTTTCTGGCAGTGTACGAGAAAGAAAGTAAAACTTTGAGGATTTCAGGGTGGCAACGTAAGCGTTGTGTGCTGCCTCGTAAATCGCCCAACGTTCTTCAGTGGGTGTTAGTCTCGCAGATTTGTAAAGTCGTTTTTTTACGGTTAGATATAGTCGTCTGATGTAGGCGTTGTACTATGGTGCCTTCTGATTAGAGATGATGATACGGTTAGGAATGTATTTTTTGGTGAGTTCATCTACTTTTGCAGCAAAAATATCCCAGTGCGCTTGTACACAGTGATCATCGAATTGTGAAAAAAAAAGGAATCAATGAAATAAGGCAATTCAGCATTAATGGCATCGAAATTTTCTATTTCAAAATCAAATAGCACCTTTTTCTCATTAGTTCGTTTGGGAGGTGGCACTTTAAGGTGGAAAGCAAGCAGGGAATGATCACTGATAGCGGGTGATGAGTGATTTCAGAAGCTTAGGTGGGTGTGTTAGTCAAAATTAAGTCAATTTTATTTGAGGAAGTACTCGTTACTCTGGTAGGTCGGGTGACCAGTTGATACAGACCAAAAACAGAACAGATATCTATGAAATCCTTGGCGTGGACCGAAAAGGGTGATAAGCCTGGTGGATGAGTGGACCAATTTATGTTAGGAAGATTAAAATCACCTACTAACAACAAAGACATCGAAGGAAAACGTGAAGCAACTATGTTTATTGAATCGTGGAGTTCACTTAAGAATGTTTGGGCACATAAAGGGGAACAATACCATACCCCTAAGGTAATTTTTAAATGACGGATTGTTAGTAGAACCCATACTATTTCGATGTCGTGATTGCGTGTCATGTGAGAACATGACTACATGCCACAGTCAAGGCGTAATGCATATTTATTTTTACGATATGCTCCTCAATGCGAGTAACTTTAGTTTGAATGAAAGTACGTTGCTAATTTTTGTGCAATTGGAGCATGCCAAATACTTAGCGTGCAGTCACAGTGTGTTTCCCTAAAAGGTAAAGGCGCGCACATGAAGGCTCCCTATTCCCGAAATGAACGCGGCGCCGTTCCGTGGCTCTTCGAGAAAGCGCTCTCCGTTGTGACCTGAATTAAGAGATCGGTAGATGGCGGGACGCACTGCGCGTCGTGCACAGGCGATACGTACCGTATATTCTCCCATACAGGTCGCACACAGCCCGATGACACATTCAAGGGGATGTCCAGGACAGCTGCGCACTAATACGCTCTTGAAGCATTGCGTTTCTTGGGGATCTATTCTATAGAGTTGCAGAAAACACCAGGGCCCGATTACAAAGACTATTTTATCTTTGGCTTTCTTTCTTTCTTTCTTTCTTTCTTTCTTTCTTTCTTTCTTTCTTTCTTTCTTTCTTTCTTTCTTTCTTTCTTTCTTTCTTTCTTTCTTTCTTTCTTTCTTTCTTTCTTTCTTTCTTTCTTTCTTTCTTTCTTTCTTGTTGAGAAGGCCGGAGAGCTGTTAGAGTTTTAACGTATACAAGAAACAGGGACACAACGGTAAGCACAAGTCAGATGCTTCCCGTTGAAGTATGTCTAGAGACGTGTACATCAGGTTTGTTGCTGTCGCTCTGCTAAACTCGGGGACGGTTCTATTCTCGGCCGTGGCAGCCGCGTTCCACAGAGTGTGTAAAACAATAAGATGCTAGGTGGTCGAAATTATACTACAGTAAAGTGGAATGCTGGACCAGTTGGTACAACATAATGTGAAAATATATGAGCGCACAAGGTGGAAGGAAAAACACTTGTCAGGAAAGACGCTCCTAATAATCATGAGCGTCTTTTCCTCCTACCTTGTGCGCTCATATATTTCCACATTATACTACAGCGTCTACGGTATTCAAGTCGCGGTTTTTACACTTAAGATAGCACATCTAGATGAATTGGTGCTTTTCTCGGTAGTGGTTTTCACTTCGCCAATACTTACTTGTATCAGACACATGTGCCTATCTGGCCGTTGACAGTTCTTTCTTTTTTTGCCTGTGTGCCATGCTCTACGCACAGTTGCAAAAGCCGATGCAGTATGGAGGCGCGAAAAGTATCTCGAAAGGACTTGGGCGGGAAAACCACCGCAGCTGCTGTGTTTGTCTCGCTCACCCCTCATGTAGTTTCACTTTACGCTTTCATGCCAGTAACTTCGGCGCTTCATCTGACTAAAAAAATGAGCTTAACAGTGGCTACCTCATGCGGAGTCGTAACGATTAACGGCGCTGTTACGCTTGCAAGTACCGGTTTAGATGGGCCACTCATAAATTATTTTCCTTGAAGTTGATTATCCGCAAGCTTCACCAACCTGCATGTGGATAAGACGTGCGAGGCCAAACAGACTCCTTGAGCTATAGAAACCTGCCTCGCCGCGGTGGTCTAGTGGCTAAGGTACCCGGCTGCTGACCCGCAGGTTGCGGGATCAAATCCCGGCGTCGTGGGCTGGAGTGCATTTTAAATGCTGGTGGAAATGCTGTAGGCCTGTGTGCTCAGATTTGGGCGCACTTTAAAGAACGAACCCCAGGTAGTCAAAATTTCCGGAGCCCTCCACTACGGCGTCTCTCATAATCATACGGTGGTTTCGCGACGTTAAACAACACATGTCAGGTATATAAACCTTTCATTATCACGTGGACGACGTCGCTAAGCGCACCATCGAAATCGTTGACAACGCTAGTTCCGATTTTTAGGCGTCTGCTTTGCAAATGATTGTTATCAATAGTGTCCCACGAGAATAAAACATTGCCGCTTGTGATGCAGTGCTTCATCGGACCAGTAATTCATGCAAATCGGAATATGCGGCCACAGAATTCTATTCCACGGGACTAGCTGTTTAGAAGTAAAATTAAAGGAATACAAGTACACTATATAACATCTCAACATTTGCCTGAACGTTTTATAAGTGACATTTTAATATTGTTCAACATTCTGGATATATTAAAACATGTTTATGGTAGATTCATCTGACGTCTCTTTCGGAAAACAAAGCGCAACTTTGTCAAATCCCCCGAACAATCTATAAAAACTGGACTGCACTTAGTGAATTTGAAAACGTTATAAATTTATCTGTAATTCTTCGGGGCACAGGTTCTAACCCGAGAATGTACGCCACCTTGTAATGGAGTTGGAATCATCAGCGTTAAGTCTTCTAGTACTGATTCCCTTGGCGTAATGCGGTGACAACAATGAATGCCTTGCTGTAATGCACCACCATTTTCACAGTGAATCTCCCATTCAGACGGAAGCTTGCCCATTAGATTATCGCAACTTTCTGCAGCTCACTTAACTTTAGCTAGCAGTGTAAACAGGGACCTTCTACCTTGGTAGACTTGCATAGCATGCGGATCCCGGCGGCGGCGGCTGCATTTCCGATGGAGGCGGAAATGTTGTAGGCCCGTGTGCTCAGATTTGGGTTCACGTTAAAGAACCCCAAGTGGTCGAAATTTCCGGAGCCCTCCACTACGGCGTCTCTCATAATCATATGGTGGTTTTGGGACGTTAAACCCCACATATCATCATCATCAGACTTGCATAGCAAACATGAGCAATTATCAGCACGGTATCGCGTAAAAAGGGGCGCGCGGTGGGCGAAGAAAAAGGCAACACTCAACCGCGGAGCAAGCGAGTCCTGGCCCTGACGTCACTCCACCGCGACTTCCGCGTCGCCAGTGTTCTTTCTCGGGGCCAACACGGTTCCACTAAATTAGAGGTTCTTACCCAAGACTCTGGTACTCAGCCCATGACAGATAATCCACCACTGAATCGTTGTCATTTTCGGGGACCTGGCGACAGTTTTCAATTTCACACCAAACAGCTTTCAATCAGGCCCTGTTACTTCTTGTTCTTTTCAGTATCACTAATATTTTTATTTATTTGTTTATTTATTTATTTGTTTGTTTGTTTCACTATACTGCAGGTCAGCATGGCCCAGACAGGAGTGGGTTTACAAAAACAAGCAGAACAGTATATAAATAATTGATTAACAATACTAGCATCACATGCAATACATCAGTTTTGACATGAAGTGGTGTTTAAACAAAGAAATAGAAGACAGCACCAATACAGTACAACGCTCTCAAAATAAGTTATATAACAATCTCAGCGATTCAATGACAGATGTTGTTTAAGAGCTTTATCAAAATTGTCTGCTTCGCAAACAAACTCGGGAATACTATTCCAATCCGAAACACTGCGGGAAAAAAACTGTTTAAATGCCTCTGTTGCGGCAAAAATGTGTTGAAGGGTGTGTCTGTGAGTATTGCGCGTAGTTCTGGCTGTAGTAGCTGTCAAATATGAGGACGCAGACATACTAAGCTTACCGTTTAAAATATTACGCAAGAACCTAAGTCGACTGATTTTATAATATGTAGAGTTGGAGAACCTTGCCTTTTGTACTAATTAAATATAAATCTGATGGCTTTTTTTTGTAGCGCTTCTAAGCTCTGTATATCCTTTTTCGTGTACGGATCCCATACCACGGATGCATACTCCAATTTAGGTATGATAGTAGCATTATACACTTGAAGTTTAACATTCAAAGTGGCCTTTGTAAGCTTCCAGAAGAGAACTTGGAGTGGGGTTCCTAATTCACAGAAACATAGCTGGCAACATAGAGGAATACTATGCCATTAATGAAAGGGTGGTAGTTATCGTAATTAAACTCAATAAGAGACACAAGATGAAGGTGGTACAGGCTTACACACCTACATTCAGCCTTGATGAGGCTTAGTTGAAAGCTTCTGTAAAGAAGTGGAATCGGCAATGTGTAAGGTGAAAACACAGTATACTATACTGATGGGAGACTTCAATGCAAAAGTAGGGAAGAAACAGGCTGGAGACCAGGCAGTAGGAGATTATGGCATTGGTGCTAGAAATGCCAGAGGGTAGCTACTAGTAGAATTCGCAGAACGCAATTATTTAGGGATTTTGATGACTTTCTACCGAAAGCGAGGGAACCGTTAGTGGACATGGAGGAGCTCTAATAGCGAAAATAAGAACGAAATAGGCTTTATAATGACTGCACACCCAGGAGTCGTGCAGGATGTGGAAGTGGTTGGCAAGGTAAGATGCAGTGACCATAGAATGGTACGGGCTCGAATCCGCCTAGACTTGAAGAAGGAACGACAGAAACTGATACGCAAGAAGCCAATCAATGAGCTAGCACTGAGAGGGAAAGTACAGGAATTCAGAGTCTCGATTGAGAACAGGTACTTGGCTCTTATTGAGGAAAACACCCTTAGCGTTGACGCAATGAATGACGATCTGACGAGTATCATTGCGGAGTGTGCAGTGGAAGTTGGAGGTGCCGCAGTGTAGTTAGACAGGACACTGACAAGCTATCCCAGGAAACGAAGAATTTCATTAAGAAGCGTCAAGGCATGAAAGTCTCAAACAACAGACAAAATGGAGTTGGTAGAGCTTTCGAAGTTGATTGATAAGCGTAAAGTATCCGATGTAAGAAGGTATAACATGGAGAGAATTGAACACGCTCTGAAAAATGGAGGAAGCGTCAAAGTAGTGAAGAGGAAGCATCGGATAGGCAAAAATCGGATGTATGTACTAAGGGACAAAGAAGGCAAAAGAACTACCAATATGGATAATATAGTTGAAATAGCGGAGGAGTTTTACAGAGATCTGTACAGTAGCCGGGACAACCACGACCTTAATACTATAAGAACTAGCAGTAACACAGATGAAACGCCACCAGTAATAATAGATGTCGGAAAAGCCTCGGAAAGCATGCAAGGAGGCAAAGCTACTGGTGAGGATCAGGTAACATCAGATCTGCTGAAAGATGGAGGACAGATTGTGTTAGAAAAACTAGCCACCCTGTTTACGAGGTGTCTCCTGACGGGAAGAGTACCAGAGTCTTGGAAGAACGCTAACATCATCTTAATACATAAAAAAGGAGATGACAAGGACTTGAAGAATTACAGGCCGATTAGCTTGCTCTCTGTAGTATACAAGCTATTTACAAAGGTAATTGCTAACAGAATTAAGACAACATTAGAATTTAATCAACCAAGGGAACAAGCAGGATTTCGAACAGGCTACTCAACAATCGACCATATTCATACTATCAACCAGGTAATTGAGAAACCCTCAGAGTATAACCAATCACTATACATAGCCCTCATAGATTACGAGAAGGCGTTTGATTCAGTAGAAATATCAGCCGTCATGCAGACACTGCGGAATCAGGGCGTCGATGAAGTATATATAAACATCCTGGAAGAAATCTACAGGGGATCAACTGCTACCATAGTGCTTCATAAAGAGAGCAATAGAATACCAATCAAGAAAAGTGTAAGGCAGGGGGACACAATCTTTCCAATGCTATTTACCGCATACTTACAGGTGGTTTTCAAAAGCCTAGAATGGTAACAGTTAAGGATAAGGGTCAATGGAGAGTACCTTAGTAACCTGCGCTTCGCCGATGACATTGCATTGCTGAGTAACTCAGGACGCGAATTGCAACTCATGATTACAGAGTTAGACAAGAAGAGCAGAAAAGTAGGTCTTAAAATTAATCTGCAGAAAACGAAAGTAATGTGCAACAACCTCAGAAGAGAACAGCGCTTCGAGATAGGTAATAGTGCACTTCAAGTTGTAAAAGACTATACGTATACTTAGAACAGGTAATAACCGCGGAGCCGAACCACGAGACTGAAGTAACTAGACGAATAAGAATGGGGTGGAGCACATTTGGCAAGTACTTTCAAATCATGACAGGTAGATTGCCACTATCCCTCAAGAGAAAGGTATAACAGCTGTATCTTGCCGGTACTTAGCTACGGAGCAGAAACCTGGAGACTCGCAAAGAGGGTTCAGCTTAAATTGAGGACGACGCAGCGAGAAATGGAAAGAAAAATGGTAGGTGTAACCTTAAGAGACAAGAAGAGAGCAGAGTTGATTAGGAAACAAATGGGGGTTTAGGATATCATAGTCGAAATCAAGAAGAGGAAACGGACATGGGCCGGGCATGTAGCGCGTAGACAGGATAACTGCTGGTCATTTTGGGTAACTAACTGTATTCCCAGAGAAGGCAAGCGGGTTAGAGGGAGACATGTAGTAGGTTAGGCGGGGCATATGAGATTAAGAAGTTTGCGGGTATAAATTGGCAGCAGCAAGCACCGGACCGAGTTGACTGGCTGAACATGGGAGAGGCCTTTGTCCTGCAGTGGACGTAGTCAGGCTGATGATGATGATGATGATGATGATGATGATGATGCCATGCGCTGAAGTCAATTTATGTAGCAGTGTCTGGGACCAGTATCTTCGCGAACATCAACGCTTTACATCAGCTTCTGGTGTTGCTAATACCCATGTTCCAGTTGGCATCGCTGCGCAAGCGCAAACAACTGGTTATATAAACATCTGCAACTCTTCAACACATGTCTGCGCGTGCAACATTTGTACATATATTTAGCGTCATTTCATGACGTGTAGCTCAACGAAAAAATTGCAACATTGTCCCCTTCCCTCCGCATGCTTCGCATAACGTCGATTCGCATGTACGTGGGATCTACAATGCCGTTTACATGTGGGCTAAGGTACTCGGCTGCTGATCCGCAGGCCGCGGGTTCAAATCCCGGCTGTGGCGGCTGCATTCTTGATGGAGGCGGAAATGTTGTAGGCCCATGTGCTCAGATTTGGGTGCACGTTAAAGAACCCCAGGTGGTCGAAATTTCCGGAGCCCTCCACTACGGCGTCTCTCATAATCATATGGTGGTTTTGGGACGTTAAACCCCACAAATTAATCAATCAATCAATCAATCAATCAATCAAACAAACCGTTTACATGTGCGATCATGACGAAATGATGAAAGCCGGAAGCGAAGAGCGCTCTGCGTGCCCGTCCGTACGAATCTATACGTATTCTACGCGCGCCTAATGAAGCCAGTGAAACAGGCGAAAGTAGGCGTAGTCGAGCGATGTGGAAGCCGACATGAACAGCCATCCCTGTTGCACGCGTGCAAAGCCATTCATCCATTTGATGAATGGTTCTAAAAACGTTGTCGCAAGAATTTAGAGATGTGAGGTCTAAGGAAAGCCTACACAACGCGGGAAGGCGGCAGATGAAGACGATAGGGACGAGAAAATGGGCAGCTGTGTGGGCGTAATAGAGATTTAACTTAATGCCACCTATTTGAGTGGTTGTCCTCCTTTCCCCGATTTCAAGTTCGTAGCAGGGGCGCCCACTCGCGGAGGACTCATTAGGGTGCAGAACCATATTATATGTATGTCCCCTACCACGAACAGGCTTCACCGCCCCTCCCCTTCACGACGAACACACACACACACACACACACGCACACACACACACACACACACACACACACACACACGCACGCACGCACGCACGCGCACGCACGCACGCACACACACACACGCACACACACACACACGCACACACACACACACACACAAAACGTGTGGGTTGGTGGGTTGGTGGGGGTGGGAGACATCCCGAGAGACATTTAAAATCCACGTAATTCGATGGGGAGGCTTAGGCGCAGAGCGGCGGTACCTAAGACGCAGGCGGGACGACTCAAGAGGACACAATAGAAAGTAAGGAAAGAAGCGAACTAAGAGATAGAAGCGAAGAGAAACTCAGTGAAGTGGGTGCGGGAAAATTTCGGAAAGTCGGTCTATGTTGCGCGAGTTGTATACGCGTTCAACTCATTCTAAAAAGTCGGTTCGGGCACCGGGTTTCCTGCCGCTCGATGCATTTCAGAGCAATGGCAAAGGAATTAGAGGGCTGAATGAAGGAGACTTTCCCTTCCCCCTCCTCCTCTCTACTCTTTCAGGAGCGCGAATGCCTCGTTGTAGTCACGGCTCCCGCGAGGTCTCTCTTTCGCCCGAAGCCATTTTCTCATTTCCCTCATAATCCAACACTCTCTCCTCATCTTGCTACACGAGTTTTAATGCCAAACCAAGAAGAGTCTTTTTTTTTTTGTTGGAATGGCTGGATTTACGCGAGATTTATGCGTCGATAAAGGGGTAGCTTTAGAACAAGGACGACACGAGCGCGAAGAGCGGGATAACTTTACCGTGTAGGTACGCGCGTATACAGAAATACGAGAATGAGCAGAATGGGAATGCGGGGACCTAAGAACAACGGGGGCTAAGGCGACGCTTAAGTGGAGAAATCTGCAGTTCGTGCAATTTCAAGCGCGCATTTTTAGCCCGTTGAGGCTTTAAGGAGCACGCGCGAACGCGAGAGCCGAAGGGCTTATTGGACTTATTCGTTTGGCAAATGCCTTTGTGCCCCCCCCCCCCTCTGAATGTACGTGGTTTCTTAGACTCGCCGTCCCCTTTATGTCTCCTCTCCGCGCGGATTTTATATATCTACATACGGTGCGCAGTTTCGACGAAGTCGTTATTACAGCCGCGAAGTCGACTTGATGTCCTGTGTACACATCATGAGCGGAATTGAATTCTAAGCCGGGAGCCCCTTTGCGTTCGCTGCTTCCGATATTTCCCCTCTCTCTTACTCTCCCCACACTCTCTATCTATTTATAGGTTGCCGTCAGTCCGGGATGTAAAATTACCCTTCTCCTCTCTAAGCACCTCCTCCGTCCGCCTCTTCTAGACCAGAGCATCTGGCTCTCCCATGCAACAAGGCTGGCCTAGGCCATACGCAGCAGACAAACGACCGGATTAGGCTTCGTAATGACACCTGTGCGCTGATAAACGGCCGATTTCACGTTTTTCCTCCATCGCGAGCGACTTGAAAGTTTCGCACGAATATGCGCGCTTATAAAGCATGATAATCTTCTTTTTTTTTCTTCCAGAGGAGAGATTCGGGAGTGGCAGCTTAGGCTGGAAGAAAAAAAAATCGCTTTCGTTTCTTGCCTCCCTCCCCTGCAAGATTCCCCAAGATTCTCCCCATTTTCCTGGGTATATCTGTATACGAGGCATATATGCAAGAATAGTTTTTATACTTGGGAAAAAAAATAGAGAGAGAGCGTCAGTTTCGATGAAATACCTAAGGCGGAACATGTTTTGCAAAAGGCAACAACATTTTACTCGCTCCATGGTAACATATTGCCACAAGGTTATCTCTGTCTTCCTTTCTGTGGCAACACATCACTCTCGGGTGACGGCAATTTCTTTCTAACAGTCAAATTGTCAGATTGCACCGCTCTCTCCTCATATTGTGGGCTGCGATATCTGAGGAGGAAGTGAGCGAGAAGAACATTTATTAAAAGAAAACTAGCTGTTATTTCGTATACGAATACAACCAATTAGCGAAGCTACCTAGAAATAGGGCGCAAACGACACTGCGCCTGATGGTGGCAAGAACAAGCGAGCGAGTGCGCGCGCAGAGCAGCGCCATCTATCAGCCCCCGCGCCTGTTGTTTAGCTCGGCGCGCTTGCCGGCGCATGGAGCTTCGACGGCGGAGTGGAGACTTAAGGAGCTTCGCTTCTAAAAAGAAAATTTGGGTGGGCCACGACCATGCGCGCTGTCCGCAGCTCAGAATCGCATGAGTCGCGGCTCTCCTGCGTGCTCTCTTGACCGGATCGAGCTCGGCCCGTGAGTTTACTCTAGGCAGCGAGGCTTCGAACTGTTGTACGACTCGGCGTTGGATGAGGGAACACGTCCAAGTGGCGTGGTAGAGCGCCGCCGGGGCATTGCTGCTGGTAATAAGTGGTTAAGCGTGTGGTGCGGAAAGGTATTGGTTAGTGACTTCATGAAACTGCGTTGACATGTAACGCTGTACGACAGCCGTAAGAAGCTACGAGTTCATTTTGATTGTTGTACTTGGTGAGCCTCAAGTCGAGCACTTTTCTTTTGTTCCGTAAGCTTCGGTGTTCTTAACGCGGGCGTTCTTTAAGCGCACTAGGCGGGGTGTGTACCGGCGTCTGGATTGGCCGCCGATGCCGACGTGGTCATCATGAATATGATCTTGAGTCCCCGAGTACCCTGAAGCACCACACTGTCATCTGGTTCCCCGCCCATCTCGGCCAGGTGCCGGGTGCCCCATCCAACCTCAACGAGATCGCCCATGATGCAGCGCGTGCACTTACCGACCGCGCCGCCACAGGGCAACCCCATCTCGCCGGGTTAGAGACTGATCGGGATGCACCCATTTCGTACAACGACATAACAAAGCACTTTTACCTTGAACGCCCGCATTTTTTCACCCCCACATCCGAAACTTAACAGACCGCAGGCATTAACCCTACGCCTATTACAGACACACACGTACCCAAAGCTTGCCATGCTTCACGTTTATTATCCTCATGCATACCCCAGTGACACATGCCCGTCATGTAGACACACAGCGACACTCGCACACATGCTCTGGGAGTGTAGAACAACTCCTCCCGACTCTACCTCAAGCAAGTGGGAGAGGTCCCTCAGAAGCTCCCTTCTCGCCGACCAGCAATGGGCGCCCCGCCGCGGTGGTCTAGTGGCTAAGGTACTCGGCTGCTGACTCGCAGGTCGTGGGATCAAATCTCGGCGGCGGCGGCTGCATTTCCGATGGAGGCGGAAATGTTGTAGGCCCGTGTGCTCAGATTTGAGTGCACGTTAAAGAACTCCAGGTGGTCGAAATTTCCGGAGCCCTCCACTACGGCGTCTCTCATAATCATACGGTGGTTTTGGGACGTTAAACCCCACATATCAAAACCAGCAATGGGCTGTCCAGCAGGCCCACGAAGCGGCCGCCAGGTACTCCCTGTCGGACCCTACGTGGGACACGCCCTATACATGCTAAGCATGTCCTGGAGGACTGAAATAAAGTATTTCATTCATTTCCATTCCTCATCATTATCACTGTCACCATGATAAATAATCACAGTGAATTTCGAATGACCAGTATATGTGTGACATACCCGGTTGTCCTGCGGTTTTAGCAGCTTTAGCGCTTTAAACATTTCAGCACGTAACATACATACAATGCCAAAACTATCTTCTTACACAAGGGGGGAAGAGGAATGAACGAATGATATAGTTTGATCCATGCCGAAAGAAATTACGCGACGACGCTTGACAGCTGTTGGGGTAAGGGTATTAAATGTTGATGAAAAACTTCATGGCACGCCTTCGCACGAGTCAATTGACCTCTTCTGTGCACCTCTCCTAATGGCAGTCGAATGACAATTGCAAGCGAAAAATTTCAATGTTTTTGATGAAGTTAAGTTCTGGCCTGTTTCGAAGAGGAGGTATAAACTTTTGAAGCAATGTATTTTTTTTTGGAGATCTCCTTGCGTTTACATTAAATGATTCTGTTTGAAATTGATGAACACCATTATCTCCCTCTCTGCACAATCGGCACGAAAAATGATTAGAAAGCCCGACAGCCATGGCTATTCAGTGATTCTGGCCCCGTTATCCGACGAACGAAGAAATGAGAATATAACATTATAACATGTGCAACAGAAACGAAGTGGCTATGGTATATTGTTACATGAACAAGCAAATACGAACCTCAAGGAGAGAGAGACGGGGAATGAGTGAAAGCAAAAAATAAACAATGAAAAGAAAGTAATATGAACGAACAAAATATAAGAATTCGGATGACACTTTAGTAGGTGCTTCCTGTCACTCGAAACGGCGCACAGAAGCCGCGCCTATACAAAGATTTTCATCGCCGCTGCTGATAAAGTTGGTCGCAATTTCACGGACGACATTTCGAGCCAGCAGACGGCGAATAAGAAAAAAAAAAGAGGGAGGCTACAGGTGAGATGGGAGCAAGAATAGATACCTTGTGTATATATGTGTATAGTGGAAGAGAATTTCGTTCTCGAAACATTCCGTGAAACGGAGGGGCCGCTGCCGCGCAGCAGATATGACAGCTCCGCTGCAGCTTTGACAGCGGCATATTTGAAACGCACGTCTGGCACACCCTCGCTGCCCGTATTATTACAGATATGCGAGTGTATCCCCGTGCGGGCCCTCTTTCTCCGTGATCTCAATCTTCCGGTGGCGCCTCCTTTTGTCGCACCTGGCGATCACGTCGGCACTCAATCAGCTTGAACGAGCCGGTTACGCAGACGGCGCGCGTATACATCTTATATACCTCTTCTCGTCTCACGCGATGACGTCCATTTCGATGGGATGTTTGCCCATTTCTGCTGTCATATTGAAGAACTAAAGGGTTTTTCCGAGGTTTTACGGGAGACCTGCTGCAAAGGCTGTTAGAGCGCTTCTGCGAATCGTTTATGCGTCAAATGCATCCGTGGCGCTGTGATGCAATACCTTCTTTCTTCTTTTTTATAATCTATCAACAGGTGCACTCTAAAAAATATCGAGTAAAAAGGGTGTCTTTTTGTCCCACAACAATAATCGTCATCAGGTTCGCGTGCGCCTCCTTTCTTGAAAACTCGGCGCTGGCCACTTTCCTATCGAGAATGCAATGTAACCCTGATAATGGGCATGTCGATCGTGACTGGAATGTACAGGGCGCGGGGCAATAGCGCAAGGATGGAACGCAATGTAGATGACGATTATTGTTGTGGGACAAAAAGACACCCTTTTTACTCGCTCTTTTTTTAGAGTGTAGAAAAAAAAATTCGGCAGATCCCACGTACCTGGAAATCAACGTTATGCGAACCGTGCGGAGCAAAGGTGAGATCGTGTTGTAGTTTTTTGATTGAGCGACATGTCACGAAATAATGCTGAATATATGTGCAAATGTTGCACCCACATACATATGTAGAAGAGTTACAGATGTTTATATAATCAGTTGTTTGCGCTTGCGCAACGATGTCAATTGGAACATGCCTATAAGCAATACCAGAAACTGATATGAAGCGCTGATGCTTGCGAAGATGCTGGCCCCGGCCAATGCTACATAAATTAACTTCAGCGCATGGCACCTAACTACACTTGATGTTAACCTGATTGTGACAGCTTTATCAAACAAGTAAATATGTAATGTTTATAAATTTGGGTAAGCAGCACTGCAACCACTACTGACGTTTCACGAAGATTAGCGCCTATTTTAAAAGTAGTTCCGAGACGTGGCGTTGCTCTGTGGTATAGAATGCTTGACTGCCACGCCGAATGCTTGGTTTCGATTCCTGCCGAGACCTTGCAATTTGTTATTTGCATTCGTCGGTGTCAACGCTGCCTACGTCAGGTGTTTCTTAACATTGACATTTATTCTATGTTGAGTCGACGCTACCGATGTTGGGTATTGCTTAACGTTCACGCGTTAAAATCGCCGATGTATGTTCTCGTCATTCCTAGGTATAAGTATCAATCCCATGTGGCACATACCCGCATACCAGCGGCACATACCCGCCCGTGAGTATGGGCCACTGTCTAGCGGGAAGTGTTTGACGACGCACGCGACGGGATTGAGAAATTATTCATGGCTTGACTAGCAGGTGATATTCGTCAAACCATCTCACCCTCCCATGCTAATTTTGGTTCACGCCAAGTTAATGGGATGACCACGAGAGCACCCAAACGTAAGCGGCTAGATAGATAGATACGCTCAAGGTCACCGAAGTTCGCTAATATATGCTTCGCATTAAAAAAAAAACATAAAAAACACGTATTTGAAGACATGCATATCGAAAGTATCGTTTGAACGACAGTAATTTACACCCCCTACCCACAAAAAAATGAGAAACGAGAGAAACAAATTAAAAACGGGCCCCAGAGATGTTTTTGTGTGGTTCGTTTTACCACTTTCAAAGGCAATTAATTATTCGCTTCCGGAGATAGACAAAGAGAAAGAAACCAAGGGAAAAGGCAGGCATACATTCAAGTTTGGCTCTGTTGCGTAGTACGCCAAACGTGGTAGGAGTGGAGGAGGGAGGGAAAGGGTTGTAGCGCCATCATCATCGATCTGCATCACCATCATCACTTTTTAGCCACAGCGCCGCGCCTCTCATACTGCACATACTGGGAGCTGCCTGCGTCCGAACCGCCAGGCGCCGCGAGAACTCGTTCTATCCTGGCTCGTCTCCTGACCCGCAGGTCGCGGGATCAAATCCCGGCTGCGGCTGCTGCATTTCCGATGGAGGCGGAAATGTTGTAGGCCCGTGTGCTCAGATTTGGGTGCACGTTAAAGAACCCCAGGTGGTAAAAATTTCCGGAGCCCTCCACTACTGCGTCTCTCATAATCATATAGTGGTTTTGGGACGTCAAACCCCACAAATCAATCAATCAATCAATCAATCAATCAATCAATCAATCAATTAATCAATCAATATATTCTGGCTTGTGCCTCGAGCTCCCGTTGAAGGAGTGGCGTGAGAGGCGCGGCGCTGTTGCTAAAAAGTGATGATGTCGACGATGATGGTGGTGATGATGATGATGAAAGCGCCACGTGGTTATTGAGCAAGACTGATATTGTCACAGGGTCGTGACGCTGACAAAGGTAGAGACGAGTGGTCCCAATGAAACTGTTTATTTGGATTAACTTGGGGCCAGTAAACGGCAAGTCAGATTACAGTGATACACATTGACATTTATACCGGCGAACAGAGCATCGGCATTTGATCAACTCACAAGCGGTGAAGCGCCTTCGCATTTATACACGTGCCGTCAAATTTTATATCGTTATCGATAGGAGCCACGTAGGTTCCAGAATAGTCTGCAATGTTCGAGAAGTGGGCGGAATCTTAACGAAATAGTCTACTACAGTCCTGAAGCTTCTCGAACACTTCAGGCGCCGTTTGCGCTGAGAGTTGTGTACATTGTAACGATGCAATAACAAAACTCGAGGAAGGACCGTGACATTCTTTTCAGGAGCTCTAACTGCTTCAAAAGCTTTGAGTGTGCGACATCATTCAGCAAAATATAGATCTTCGTTGCGCTATGTTTGAGGCAGCACTATACAGCTTTGGCCGTCGTGATGCTTACGCGAGTAACTCCCAACGCGACTCGTAAAATTATAACTTTCTTTCCTGTAGTTACTTTGTCAAAAAGCATACTTTCAGTTAAACGCGTACGACGCCCCCACTGAGAGTCCGTATAGGTGGGTTTAAATGTGTAGATACATTTGTTGAATGACTTTTCCAGTGTGCGGCCAGGCAGCAGCAACACTAAAATAATGAAGTTTACACTTGACGTGTAATGCTTAAGAAGGAATGAAGCTAGTCGATCTTAGAGTTCAGGAAAAACTTCGCACAGTTTGATTTCTTGCCGCGTTCACCTCACACTCTAGCCGGGCATAGCCCTGGTCCGCCCATCATTGCCGCTTCGTAGCCGTTTTAAGGGCCAAGTAAGTTGTATCCGATTGCCGTTGATGGTTATGCTATGCCCTCAATCCACAGCACGCTGACACTCGCCGTAAGCGGCTTCTTCTTTGGGCCGAGCGCACCTGCTTCGATTGAGCCATGGCTACAGACTGTTTGAACGCGGCCGACCGCACCCCCACTTATTCTTGGAGTTCCGACGTATACGCTGTTCATAAACGACAGTGGTGACGTCGAGCCTGTTGTGACGGGGCTGTACTATAGCTATACGGCGTGGCTATGCAACGCCTATGCTAGCTACGACACGGCTATGCACAGAAGAAAAAAAAACAAAAAAACGGCACCTCTCCTTGCAGTGAATAATGACGAGTGGGCAAATCTAGTTCCTCAGGTCCATAATGGCTACGTTTAAGTCACCGACTAGTATGAAGGGTCTGTCCTCGCATATGTGTTTTTATTGTTCTGTCACTATTATTCCTGAAATTAGTCTATCGTAACCTTTTTTGTGCCCCACATATGTATCATACGCACGGACGCCAAACGGATGAACAAGCCTCAAGCATCAGCCTAAAGAATATGCTTTTCAACATTATGATGCACTGCCTGTAAGCACGGTACAGCGTGGTCGTTGCGTCACCGTGCTTTTGTGCTTCCCAGAAAAAAAAAAAACTCCAACAGCGACATACGTTCTTGTAATAAAGGTGCAAAATAAGTTATTTGTACTCGGGTTCCGTAATACACAATGCTTCTTTGATTGCCAGGGTTTCACGTTGTAGAACCGAATAAAAGTTTATCTATTCCCACCAGGTCCCGAAACCCCGGCATGATTATGAGAGACAACCCTATAGGAGGGCTCTGGGATGTTCTGCCTCCCGGTGTTACTTAACGTGAACCTAAATATTTTTCATTTTGCCCCCATCGAATTGCAGCCTCCGAAGCCAGGATTCCATGCAGTGACCTTCGAGTCAGCAGCCAAGCATACTACGTGTACCGGGGCGGATGGATGATACCTAAAACGTTTTTTACAGGAGAAGAAAAAAAAAGCAGTCTACATGTATATGAATAATTCCGTCTATGTCATGTTCATCGGTGTTCAGTCCAGTATAACAATACGAAGACACATACACAGACACACATCACGTTTTTTTTCCTAATACTCGTACAACACGGGCACGTGCAGAGAAATATTGACTCAGAAAAAAACGTTCTTGTCGCTCACCAACCAACGCAGGAGACGAGGAGAACAGAGTTCGACAGGCGTACTACATATCTGCGCGTGAGGGTTAGATGGAATCGTGTACATCATCATCCCCCCCCTCCTCCTCTATCTTCCTTACTTTTTGCTAGGCTTACGGCGTTCAAGGTTCGTGTCCATTCAGCTGCGATGTTTATCAAAGATTGATAGAACAGCCAGCCCCGCTCTTTCGAACGTCTTTCAGTTCCGTGATTTTTTTGCTTTCCTTCTTTTCCACGGTAGCAGCTGCGGGGAAGACGAGTCCCCGACTGCGTGCTCGCTTCAGTGGAAGCTGCGCAAGATGCATTCTGCGATCTCGTCGCGAAGAACGGCTTTATTTCTCCGGCCCAGTGTCTCGCCACGCGCTGCACAGCGGCCGCGCGATGCGAAGTGAGGGGAAGGCGGAGACGAAGGTGGACGCTTTGAGATGGCGTGCGCTCCGTCTGAGCTGGTATCGAGGAGTAAGCCCCCGTTGAATTGACCTTTTCCGAGATTGAGTTTGTAAATAAGTTAGCCGAGTAGCAGAAATAGTACGAAAGAAAAATAGGGAAAGCGAGAACATTGATGACACGATTGTGTAGTAGAAAAAGAAAAAAAAAGGAAAAATTTTTGAAAAGCAGCTGGGGTACTTACCACTTTGTATGGGATGTACTACACCAAAAGTACTTTTTCTCCCCGGTCGTTTAGTATTGTATTGTGCCTTTCAGATACCTGCAGTGATGTGCGGCCAGTTCAGAACTGTGCAGTGCTGTTCACGTGAAAATCTGCGTGGAGAGCATTTGTATCATATAGAGAGAGTGTGTCGTATTACAGTGTTTTGTGCGTTACGGCCTTCATCGGCACTGCACTGTGAAACACTAAACTACAACTGTACAAAATGTTTTCCTATTTCGTTGTTAATTGACCAGATTTAGCCGCGCGCCGTGGTGGTCAAGTGGTTGAGGTACTCGACTACTGACCCGCAGGTCGCGTGATCGAATACCGGCTGCGGCGGCTGCATTTACGATGGAGGCAAAAATGCAGTAGGCCCGTGTGCTCAGATTTGGGTGCACGTTAAAGGATCCCAGGTAATCCAAATTTCCGGAGCTCTCAACTGCGGCGTCTCTCATAATCAAATGGTGGTCTTGTGACGTTAAACCCCACATATCAATCATCGACCTGCTTTAGGCCGTCAACCTACTCTCTCCGTCGACGTCTTTTTCGCCGCTCTCTCACTCGGGTTGCGTAGCACAACGGGGTTGGAGCGAATCTCCACCTGGTTCTGTATAACTGCACTAGTGGTTCCAAGTTTGAAACGCAGAATACGGTAGAAGTGGACATGTGGTCCTCCGTGGTTGCCCAGTGGTTTACGGTGTTTGGACGATGACTCGATAGTCGCTGTTTCCACGCTGCGGTCGCATTTCCGTAGGAGTGAAACGCCGGAGGCCCGTGGCAGTGCGTGTTAGAGGACACCACCAGTTGGTCGACGTTCCACTACGGCGTGGCTCACAATTGCATCCACTGCAGCGGTGGTGTGCGCACGTATCGGAGGCACGTCGTCACGCAACGCGTGTTTCTTCTTATGGCTAAGAACGCAGTCTGCTCAATTCGTGCAGGCTTCCTGAGTCGACTGTATACTAGCGGTTGTTTAGCTTCATTGCGCTACGCATCGCAGCAGCGTATCGCTTCACTAGGACATTTCCATGCTCGACGATCGTTCGACGTGCCGTTTTCCAGGACTCACGGGAAGAGATTTTTCGCTTGCTATAGAAACGAATACAACAACAACAAAAAAAGACTGTGTATGAATTTCACTCTAATATTTGAATATCCTTATGCAAAAATTGAAGCCGGCAGATCACGAAATATTTAGGTGTTTAATTACACGCTAACAAACATTAATTACTGAAAGAAAAAAAAGCACATTCCTTCATTTTATTTCTTGGAATGTGATATTGAGTACATTGAAGTCAGCTCATGCGAATTCCACGCATTTGCCGACAGTCCATCATAGTTTGCGCCTGAAGCGGATATCGTGGTTCTGGCACATAATGTTTCAGATATTATTATTATACACCAACAATGTGTTCCTTCTGTTCCCGTACTGCAGGGGTCTAAAACATGTGTGAAGCGGTGGGCTGCAGTGGCAGATTTTAGCCCGCAAGGACCCAGTCAGGGAAGAAGGTCACAGCAGGACGAGGGAAGGGGGTTGGATGCAAGTGTTGTGATGCTATTTTTTTTCACGATTACGCTCCAACACATTGTGATCACATAGAGTGCCTCACGAAAACAATGCTTTAGCTATTCATGCCTGTGTAGCTCACACACATAGTTATTAAGGAAGAAAAAGGAAAGTGGGGTGAGGACAATCTTGTGCAAGTTGCGGGTGGCAAACGAAAGGTTCACGCGCGCCATATGCCTAGACTCCTGCCATACCGCAATGTATTGTAACACATATTTTCACTGTGTCATTCATGACGAATTCACAATAGCGTCAACAAGCAATATGTGAGCTCAAAAGTTTATCTTCTGCACTTGTCAAGTTTGTCTGAAAAAAATTGAATGTTTTCTGACGGTAGTTCGAATGAAGAGCGACTGCGGGTGCACTATTGCGGAGGAACTCAACATTTAGGGGGAAAAAAGAAGAAAAAGAAAGGCACCTCGTTCCATGTAACTCTTTCCGTGAAACTTTGGTTTGCTCTCTTCAGGTGGTCAAAATTTCCGGAGCCATCCACTATACGGTGTGTATAATAATAATGCGGTGGTTTTGGGACATCAACCTCTACATATTAATCAATCATCGGTTTGCTCTGCAACTGATGGCGCTTAAAAGTGCGCACTACTTGCTGAAAAGCTGCCACTTGGTGAAAGCAGAAACAATAAACTTGGCGGTGCTAGTGATAAGCGACGTGCTTATGCCATTTCGCATGCAACTACACACGGTGTATACTATGCAACCGTTGTTGGTACCCATAAATTTCTCTGAGGGTTGGCCATGGTAAAAACGATACTATACGTACCACACACACATGTCGTGGTGTCGCAACTTACGAACCACTAATAAGTTGCCGGCGCAAGAGGACTTGTCCGGCAGTTGTGCGAACCAGGAGTATCATAGCTAAGATGACGTGTGGTAGCGGTAAGAGATTGCCATCTGGAAACATTGCTTGCATTTGTCTAAGTCATAGCTGTAAGTTGTTGGAGGGGTCGTAAGTCTTGTACTGGCAGTACAGTATGTGTACACTCGGGCTAAAGTTAGGCTCGAAGAGACTACCCATGAAGAAACAAACAAGACGGAATAAGAGATGCCACGAAAAGAAATCACAGAAAACAAAGGTTACCTGGAAACTTAGTAGCGTAATGGATGGCTTTTCTTGTTTTGCCTTCACTGACATCTGTCACCTCCTTTAAAAAATTAAAAAAAATACGTGAAAGGGAACAACTTGCCACAGAATTGGCTACGTTCGAGGAAGCAGTGGCAGCGAAGGGGGAAAAGGAAATGGAACGACTGCATCAAAGAGCACCGCCCAACTCGCAGCGCTGGGCCCCGCATACAGAGGAAACACAGTAACAGCAGGTCAGCCCAGCCCGCTACGAAGAAACCAACAGACTTCCCACCCTTCTGACATGGCAGTCCGCGCATATACAGCTACACAGATCAGCGAGAAAATAACAAAGAAGACAAAGATCTCACGACAACGCGAGAAACATAACGCCACGCCGAGAAAGATGCCCATAAATAAGACACACACGTTCGGCCCAGTACAGAGACGCCGCGAACGTCAAAAGTGTATATATATTGCCCCGGTATTGTTTTGGGGCCACACCCGTGCAGGCGGCGGCAGCTGAGGCAGCTTCGCTATTGTTTGCCGCCCAACGCGCCGCGCGAGTCTCCGTTCTTATTTCAACTTGGCTGGCTCTCGGGTGCGGCGCCTGCGAGTCGTTTGTGCCACCTGCGTAACTCAACGGCCAGCGGGACCAGCCCGGGATCGGCCAGGGCTTCGTGTACACCCATCTACCCGGCCACGCGGCACTTCTTCTTTTCTTTATTTGCCAACTCAGGGACCATTTCGGTGGCGTTCTGTTGAGGTGTATTTATACGCCAATAACAGAGCGTAACTTACCACTGAGCAAGCGACCAACAAGAAAAAAAAAACACAATGTGAAGTACGAAGCGATCCGAAGAGCCGGTAAAAAAAATCAATAAGGAACGTTGTCCTGAGCCAGCGACGTTGCAGCCGTGGCAAATGGTGATTTACGTGGTACTCGCGGCACTATTGCCTTATACTATGGCTACCGTTCGTGCAGTCAGTCCCACATTGCATCACCTACACGTTCTAACACAACCTCCACCTCCGCACTCGTTTCATTGCTTGCTCGTTGCTCACGCAAGCTTTGGCCACGACTCTTTGAACGCATTCGGACCGACCGGTGGGGGACTGTAACTCGACGAGAGAAGTCTTAGCGCACCAGAGTGTAAGCTCTGAAACGAGGGCCGGCTGCGACTGGCTAAACAATAATCAGTTGTCTCTGCGTGAGCTCGCTGTTGCGCGATATCATTGCTTCATCTGTAGCACTCACTTATACGCTCACCTCAAACCACGTGTCCATTTGTTATTTCTGGCACAGACCACGTACGAACACGTCTTACACGATGTCTTCCGTTTCAGCCATGTCGAGTAAATTATAGCGGAGGACCTTAGCTTTAATTAGATACGATCATAGCATTAAAGGTCCCCTGAGTCACCAAGAGGTCGAAATTTAGTTGTGATGGCGAAGTTGGCCATGAGCCTACAACGTACACGTTGCCGTAAGAATTTTTCGAAATGGTCCCGTGATAGCGGAGTTAGACGCGTTTGATGATCGAAATGTAAACGTGGGGATGGCTCATTTCCCTCCTTTTTTCACCACCCTCCGCTCGTCGGCTAGTCTTTTCTTTTAAAGCCGCTTTACCCTCCTCGCCGAGTGCCCCTCCCAATATAGCATAACATACGTCAACGTGGTCGTGCCGTTCGAGACACCGTCTACATCCGGATGGGAAAAGGTAAATGAATGGCAGAAAGGGTAAGTAGTGTCCAGTTTCCTTGCGGCCACTATTTGAAGTTTGCGCAGTGGCTGTGCTCGCATAGTTTCGAAATTCTTATTTTAGGGAACAGAATGCCACTAGGGAAGTCGTGGCAATCTCCTTGCACGATACTGTTAAGGAGGTATACCTTCAGCTAACACTTCACAAGTGTCTCCCCCCCCCCCTCATTCATAAATCACAGTGCTAGAAGCCTGAATTTCACGGCATATACAGTTTGATTGTCTGATCACCTCCTATCGCCCTTTTCTCTGTGAATACAGATCTGACCCCAGCTGTTGCCCCTCCGCATATTCCAACCTGTCACAGTGCCTTTTCTACTGTGCAACTGCTCAGCAATCAGCTTTTACCCACCCCTTCCCTTTCCCTCCCAACATGGCTCGACAGGATAGGCGTAGAAGGGGAAGAACAGCGTCGACTGGCCGCGCAGGTGGTCCAAGTGTTCGGCCTTTAGTTTGGGACTGTAATAAAAGTCTTACTACTACTACTACTTAAAGCGTCTAATGAACACTTTTACGCTTAAAAATAGCTATTACCTGACATTATACGTGCAACACTAATTAGAAATGGCAGACACGAAAGCCTAAAAACGTTTAGAAGAAGTTACTCGTAGTGATAATGATGTCAATGTGAAACAATTTCTTCATATTTGCATCCTTTCTATTGCAAGTACTTTCCCCGTATCTTTTTTTTTGCTTTATTGTCTGCTTCATTGCCTTAACTATTTGGCCACCTCGCTTCTAGTTCCAGTTACTATTGGGCTTAAAAAATGAAAAAAACAAGCCCACAAAAATTTATCTTCGTTTATTAAGCATACGTGCACGTATTATATGCAATGATTACTGCTCGATTACGTAAAAAAGAAAAGAAAAATGAAAGTAAGGGCTCACTTGCATAGCCAACTGTGTTGGCTCTGCAGATTTACAAAACTAACTTCCAGGACGATTCTTTAAAAACGGACCTCTTTCATTGGATTGAAAAGTATTGTAACAAAGTGTCGGATTTCAATGCGCTTTGAGGCGAATCGATCAGGAAGGTCGAAAATTTAATGACCCTTTACGTCTTCTGTCGTGAAACGCCGACAAAAGCATTGAAAATATATAAGGAGGGATGGCTTGCGTGTATAAAACGTCATTACAAACTCTGACTACCGTGCGGCATACCACATGCAATTAGCAAAGGCTCACGCTACTAATTACAGTAAGTTGTTAGACTGCTCTCCTTTTTGTTTTAGTTCGATTTTTTCCCGTTTTTTTTTGCCCCAAATCGCGAATTAAGGCTTGCATCGGCATATCACATGCTCTGTGAAGGGGACCCGGGTTGCATCGGTTGCATTTATGAAATGCGGCTCTTGTATAGAACTTTGCGAGATGTCGTGGTTTTTCATTGTTTATTACTTATTACTTTTTTCCAGAATCAAGGGGATGGGCCACTAAGTTTTCATTGTTCCTGAATGCTTTTTTCTGCAAACCGCATTAAGATCGCAAATTTTGTAACAAAGCTGCGGTCCAGTGAAGTAGGTCAGTTCTAAGTGAATCACCTTGATTAAGCTCTTTTCCCTGAGCTTACATTCGACATCCATACAAGTTCATATATGTGCGTCCACAAACATATGCGGTTACATAGCAACGTATTGACCCATCAGCAATAACCCCACCAAAGCGCATGCACGCGGTTAGGAAGAAACAAAGTCTTCGCATTAAAACAACGCTGTCGTCTGTACCGGTCACGCTATTCGATCATTCGCCCTCAAATACAAGGTCTGTCGAGGAGCCTTAAAGCTGCTCACGTAAAAGCACCATCTTCTTAACGCAAAAGGCACGAACATAACGTGTATGGCACTTCTAATTGTTATTCGCTCGCCAAACAGGGCCCATTCTCATCACACTCCCTCGCCGTTCCTGGTAGCATGATTAGGAGGAGAAAGACGTTATTATCCGACCATGGCACATTTCGTTGCCGGTGACTCGAGGAACATGCGAGCAGCTCACATCACAGCACTTGCGTTTGTGTGTTTGTTTCTGTGTATAGGCATATACACCGCTATAGCTACACGAGCGTACACGGAGCCGTGCCGGAGACGTAGATCGCTAGTGCCCCCCCCCCCCTTTCTTTTTTTTTCCTTTTTTTCCCGAGACAATTATCGCACTAGACTGGGCTGATTGGCCGCTATCAAAAGCTGATTATCGTCGTCGTTTTCGCCGCGATCCGGCGCGTCTCGGGGACGGCCGGGAGGGAGGGTCGGACGAGGACCGCAATAAGCTCTCCATACGCGCACACACGTGCAGCGGGCCAGGGTTGGCTTCCCGTGCGATCGCTTACGAAAGCGACCTCATACGGGGGCGCTCGTAACGAGATCACCTTATGCCATTAGGTTTACACGAATCGCATGTCTTGTGGGATGTTCAATAAACAGAGCGGCGGGGTTTACGTGTACAACGCTATTTAAAAGAATTTGACGAAGGAAAAAAAAAAGCTTTGTCACAAATACGTTCGTGATCGAAGCATTTGTGCATGCGTGCTCATGAAAAAATATAAAAAACGACAATGAAATTCTATTCTTCCCTTGAAAGCAAGAATGCAGAAAGAAACGCAGTATTCGGCGTGCGTCTTTCGGGTAACGTGTGTGGGTTGGCCCGAAGCAAATGCGGAAGAAATATTGTACCGAATCTTTTGATGACACCGCCTCCGTACCCAGCCTCAAACAACGGCGAGAAACAACACTCGAGCAGTTTTTTTTTCGTGCTATAAATCAACGTGGCAGGCACTGCGAACGATTCTATAGCAGCCAATTAAATCAGTGAAACGGGAGAGGGCCTCAATTTTTTTTAAAGAGCGCCGCCTGCTCTGATCAATATGTCAGCCATTCCTATTCGTATACGCTTGTTCTTTGAAACAGGACCGCGATAAACGGATGCGCGTCGTTTTTTTAATTATGCAACAATAAAACCGAGACTTTGAGATGATCTTCCATCGTGACGGAGTGGCGGCTGAATACTTGTGCGCCATCTTTTTTATTCCGTGTGTGGGTGTTCAGTATAAGAAAAACCATGCAATGACGTTACTGTGAAAAATACATTCTTATTTGTCGGCTAATCGCGTTTCGTAAAGAGCCTAATAGGTTTTCGGAGATTACGGAAAACAGTATACAAGCCCCTTTTTCTTTTTCCTTAACAAAAACACATTTCCATTCCTTTATTTTTCTTTTTTTAGTATACGATCTGTCAATGAGATGCGTTGTTCTTACACATGAGGTGTTCTTCACGATGTCAGAATAATCGGGCGCAGAAGAACTTTCCCTTCGTATTGTGTTCGTGGTCTTTGGCTGGCTGTGAAATTCTCTGGCTTTGAACGCCAGAGAATTTCTAATACCTCGTCTTCGCACTACGTTCTGATCATAAGGATTTTAGTTAAGCGTGGGGATGTGACTACAGTGCAACTTCGTCCCCCCCTTACCCCATCTCCCCTAATGAAGTGCTATACGCACACCCATGCTTGAAGGAATCGACAGTTTACCGTACAGATAGTCAGCGCTGCAGCAAAATGACGCGAAGTATAAGCGAATAATCTCGATCTCCTCAGCGCAGAAATTAAGCCAAAAGGACACCGCCTTCCATCCTCCCCGTACCTTCTTACTTTCATTCGGCGAGTACCAGAGGAAACAAGCTTCCCAAGGAACGCAAAAACGAAGACGAAGTGATTACGTGTCTCTCCCAGTGGTTTGCCTTTTGTTACCGATTTTCCTGTGGCAGAAGTTGGAAGTAAAGTTTTCGGCACATTGCAACATCAGTGGTCTTTGGATTCATGAAAGGCTGCGAGACCGTAAAACTGCTGTTTGAAAATCAGTGGCACAGGCGCAGACAACATCAACATTTCAATGACCGCGAGACATAAAAAAAAAAACTCAGTGTCCCCGCTGTTTCGACGCGGAGGCTCGAATTTAGATTTCCGGCCTGTTATAAAACGCGATAACAACGTGTACCGTACAGCTCGAGCGTACACAGTCACAAATTGATGGCTAATATAAAGTTTTTTTCTGAACTATAGTGGTCTGCAAACTTCTGACGCCGACTGTTCGTCTCAGTGAAGCCATGGGACAGATTTCGCGCCCCACTAGAAAGGGAGTACCCTTTCTACCCCCTCCTTCCCCTTGCGCATGCTTAAGCGCTCAGACATTTATTAGAAATAACATCCTCCTTCCTTGGAATTGTCTTCTGTCCCCCTCTTCCTCCTCATCATCATCCTGACTACGCCCAGTGCAAAGCAAAAGCCTCTCAGCATGGTCCTGTGCTTTCTGCTGCCACGTCATCTCATCTGCCCATCGAACTTTCTGTGTCCCCTCATTTGAAATTGAGTGTAACAAAGAAAAGGAAGCCCTTGAAAACTCGCCTGTTAGGGGCGAAGCTCCTTAAAGCGGCACCCGTTCGTCCCTCGTCGTAGTACGTAACATGTCTTACGCTTTAACCTGCAAGGTGCCGTGCCGGTGGGAGATTTCTCTCGTGCGTTGTTGAGCAAAAAAATAAAATAAAAAATCGCAGCGTGCGCGTTAACTAAAAGCCGAATTCTCCTGCCTCTCATTCCCCATTAGCAGCCATTGGCATGTACATTGAGCACTATCTGACAAGAAAGGGCTGCAGGTTCTACTTGCTGGGCATAACCTCCTTGGTTTTTGAAAGGTTTAGCAAGCGTTGGGCCGCAGTGCCATGAATACAGTGAACTAGTATATACCTTGAACTCGAGGTGGTCAAAGGTGGAAAGTAGAAACGAAGCGCAAGCCGTAAGAAAGCGTGCGTGTGCCACCTATATAGTTTAGTCTTTGGAATGTCCGCTGGATGGCGGTGCTTATATACGCGGAATATATGATGAAATGTGCGAGATGGTGGTGCTTGGAGTGTTGACTCGATGGACGAACGGACACACAGACAGATGCATGGACGGATGTATGGACGCATGGACTGACGCAGGGGCGGATGCATGGACGAACGCATGGACGGACGCGTGGATGGACGTGCGGATGCCCGAACAGACGCACGCACGGACGGGCGGATGGACGCATGGACGGTCACGCAGACGGACGCATGGACGGACGGAAGCAAGAACGAATGGACGGATGGATGCTTCGCCCCACTCGCCATCATTCGCCCCGAGGATATGCTGCCATTTTTTTCCTTCAGACTTTGAAGAGTGTCTTCAAAGTACTGCAAGAAATGGCAGGAAGTGTAAGGTGAAAGCTTGCGATGAAAAATTGCGTGAACAGAGCCTCTGTGCTCGCGCCGACTTCTCAGCAAATGGAGTAGCCTTATTCAAGGCTAGATTTGAGCGAGGCAACACTGCAGACTTAGCACTGCGCAAGGCAACACTGCACCCTTTTGCATCGCTGCCAGTCGCGCTGTCGACAGGAAATGCTTGCAACTATACGCTCGCGCGATGCATCACCCGGAGGTATGTATACGTATTTAGAAGCTCGAGTCAAGCAGCACGTCTGTCAGCGCGGTGTCGCGAAGCTGACGTGGCGCCCACTGTGTTTTTTTTTTCTGCAAAGAACGCGTTTGCAATCGATTGCGGCCAAGGGAAGAGCAACGCGTTACGCGCAGTGCGTATAGTTCTTTATCGGGACGAACAATGGGGTGAGTCTCATGCGCGAAAAATCGCGGTCTGACGCTTTATCAGTTTCCCTGACAGCTGGCTCATTTAGAGATCCGGCCGGCGCAGCGATGACAAAGACAGGACGCGAAGAGTATGTGCAATGGCTTGTAATAAAATGAATAAAATGTTTTCGGCTCATGTTATTGTCCTCAGCTTCCTGTTCTGCAACTCAGACGCTTGCGAAACTATATACGCTTCAAAGGTCCTTGCGATAGCTTTCGCAGAGAAAGGTATTTTTTTTTTTGCCCTAGAATATCGACCTTTGTTGAAGTATCCGTTCATTTTAGAAACAATTTGCATTTTATTATACGACTGACATTGCGTCTCCGAAAATAGAGCTCCGTATTACTCGATTTATCTCACAATACATTGAATGAAACTCCTCGAATGCACCTCAATCTCTTCGTTGCTAAACTCTTCCAATGAATGTTATCGAGCTTAGTCGATTATATTTCTTTTCTGTCTACGCCACACCTTCAGAGAGCGTACCTTATATCTGTGCGTCATTTTTTTCATGCAGTGAGCATCCTTCATTCCGCTTTCCTATTCAGAACGCTCTGCAGAGGCACCGCATAGATCAATGTTGCGTTTGTCCTCCCCTCAGAGAGACTACGGCTGCGTTCACCTATATACGGCGAATACGATTTGGTCCAGTGCCCGTCCGACCTAATCACAAGGTCACGCGAACTCGGATAGATAATCACGTGTCAAAGTGCAGGAGAGAAATCGGCCGCCCGTGTTTTAGGCCGAGCTTGTTCAACCCCGAGCATCTCGTGCCGTCCAAGGCACTTGGAGACATGCAGGTACTTGGTTCCGCAGGCACTTATAGATTGGCCCTGACCGGTCGTCAACATTGACGGTGAGACGGCACGATGGGACGTCTCACCAGTCAGCGACGTTTCATGGCCGTTGTTGTGTTTGGAAAAAAAAATCGATCATTTGGAGTACGATAAATCTTACTATGGGAGAGCAGTAAGCCGTCCCTCTTTGTGCGTCCCCTTTTAAACACAGGCCCTTGATTACATCCGTTGTGTGTTAAAAAAGTGTTTAACAATTTAGAGTACATAGTACTATACTATGGGAGAGCATAATGCCGTCCCGACAACAATCCGTTGTGTGTTTAGAAAAAAGTTGTTAACGATATAGAGTACGATGTGTTTAGAATAAAGTGTTTAACGATTTCGAGTACTTATTACTCGACTATGGTATGGGAGTCCGAACCAGAGGAAATACGGAAAGTGGGACCCACAGCGCAAACCATGGGAGCCACCTACCTATGACCCCGGTCTTCCGAAAAGTGCATGGTTTCAGGCGTGCGGAGCGACGTCTGTATTAGCGCTTGCTTTTTAAATGCGAGGAATTTATTGTCGAGGGGAATCCAATGATGGTGGTGGTGAAAAACTTTATTCGCCAGAAAGCTAAAAAGTAAAATAATATTTAGAAAATTAAAAAAAGAAGCAGCGTTGCGGGCGGCCGACTATGGCGTCCAGGCAGTGCATACCGCGACGTCCTCCGCCCGTGTCACAAGCTGAAGTTGCAGGTCCGGCCTGGTGCTGGACAAAGCAGCCTCCCACTGCTGCGGACTTCTGAGGTGACCAAGAGGCAGGGGGCAAGTGTGCCGGACAGGAGTAAGGTATGTGCTCATAGTTGGCGATTGAGCCATAGAGAAAGAAGAAGACAAGAGCGGACACTCCACAAAACCTGGCCTCAGGAAGTGCGTCACGACTACGTAACGAACTAGTGCTCCCACCAAGCTTCAGAGGGCGCAAGCGCAAAAAAAAAACACAGTTATAATCAATGCAACAGAATTGTTTTCACGAATTAATAATTACACGCCCAAATTTGGTATGTTCTTTATACATAAAAACACACCTTACGCGATTATTTTTCTTCAGCCGTACTGTCATAAACACCATCTACCCAGCGACAAGCCCATGCATGACTGACAGCGAGAAGTTTTCGTCGCTTTCGTCAACGTCGGCTGCGTCGGCGTTTTCGTGCGTGAGATAACAGGTGAGGCACGTTTTCAAGCGAAGCTTGTTGAATGACATGTTGTTGGTCTTGTTAGGTCATTTTTTTCAGAAAACGGTTACACCTGCGCGAATAAGACACCATGCAACAAACATAGAAAGATGCACACACACACGTTGCGCTTCGTGTGTGCGAGTTTGTTTCTTACGTGGCGTCTCATTCACGCAGTTGTAACCTTTTTCTGAAGCTTGTAAGGACTGGGAGGTTCGCTAAAAAGAAAGTTTGTAGCTCTATGCGGCGGTTAGACGGGAACATTGTGCAACGTATGCAGTATAGCAAAGGCGGCACGGCGTCAAGCCGAGGCGACGCGTGCTGCGTCTGCCACGGACGCGAGCGTCTGTGCGCTGAGCATAGCTGGGCAGCTAGGTCATAGGCTCGGTGGCTCGGTGCAAAATATTGAGAATCGTTCGCTGGGCCTCGCATGCTTCACGACGCGTTTCCCGAAGGCTCGGAACACGAATAATTCTTGGTGTGCCGGAGGCAAATCTGGACTAGCCAAGTGGCCATCATCTTCGTTTCTTCGCTAGCCTTGTGCCACTAGTGCAAGCTGCCCACAAATTTTTTTTACGTTTCCAATATGATTTTACCGCACAAATTTCAACTACGATTTTTCTTCCCAATGTACTGCTGATACTGCGTACGCACGAAGGTGTTCTAAAGTTTCCAGGCAGCGATACCATTGCATTACAAGGGATAGCGGGCTGGAAACTTCTGAAGATCTTTGTTCGTGGTCTTGACGCATATCTTTGTAAGTCAGAGTTTTATGGGTCAGAGATGTATCACTGGTTTTGTATTGTGCATCGATTAGCTAATCATTCAAAGGGGTTTGCTGGTACACTTATGACGTGCACATATCTTTTTCGTAATTTGACAGCGAAGCATTCACTTACTAACATTTTCAGACCGCGCTGACGCCATGCCGTCCGGCGGTCCAAGCTACGGCAGCTACTGCTGTGTATCGTGGTGCTTCAACAATGGCAGAATCCACAAGAAGCCTGGGACGAGTTTCTTCCGCATACCACGGGACGGCAGGTGTGTTAAAGCTTTTGTATGGTTTGCATGTCTTTAGGCTTACTGTTCGTACTTGCTCAGTGAGGGTAACAATAAAAAATCACTATTCAAGCACTTCCCCTTTCAGCTGATAGTTCATTGCCAATGCAGGATGAAAGCATGGATGCAGTATGCTGGACGCGATGATCTCCTGAGTAAGCCGGCCAGCCTATTGTACGCAACGTACAGGGTTTGTAGCGACCATTTTACTGCTCAAAGTTTCATGGACCCTGGGCACACAAGGCTTACAAGAATGGCTGTTCCCAGTGTGCAACCAGCTGCACCATGTAAGTGATTGACTGAAACTCAAATATGTGCAATAGCAGCCACTTGTATTGAATCAGTGGCGACAGTTAACCGTGAAGATATTTGTAGCCGATGGAGAAACCTCACTACAGAAGTAACACTTGGAAAGTCTTAAATTCTGTGAATTGTGGGCTATTACCTTCCTAACAGCAGCTTTACATTTCTGTCATGTTTTGATGCTCTGGACCTGCGCAACTTGTTTTGAAAGACTTTAAAGGGCTATTTCACGTTATCTTCAAGCCTGAGTGCACATGTACGTATACCTTTCATCAGTGAAAGCTGCCACTGTTGATAATTCCAAAAATCACAAATTACTTGTTTCCTAGTTGGTGCCGTCTCTTTTCTTCCACGTTCGACCAATTTATGCGTTTGAAAGAGCTGTTTAAGTTTCCCCATGCTACAAGCTTTGTAACTTGTACCAACTGCACATATATGCAGGTTCTCTGAGCGTCGCTTCAAGTAGTGACTGTGACATGGCTGCAGAAGCTGCACTGCAAGGTGCGGATGAGCTTCAATTTGTGTTATTTTAAGCCTCTTACTGACACATTGTCGTAATTTCATTTCTTCAGGACCTGCGGTAGAGGCTTCAAAAAGCGGCTCCCACACATTGAGGTGCCCCGATGAACAGGGTGCGTTCAGTGTCGCGATTTCTTTTTTTTTTACCCAAATTGACTGTTGACCAAACCTCTGCAGGTGGCAGCTCCCTTGTAGCTGGTGAAAGAATTTCTGCTGATTTCGTCTTGCCGGAGAAAACCTTAACCAGTCGTTCAGCTGTCACAAAAGGAACCTGTGTGGCCGGTAAGTTGTATGTTCACTTCAACACCAGAGTGGATTGATATAGAGACTTCCGCAGGCCGCTCGAAAGATTGTTCCGACAGCACTGTCCGAGGCACTGAACAAGCTTCACAAGACCCTCCAGAAGACGTCTCCGCCAACAGCTCCACGCCTGAGTGCCCTAGAAAATGGTGACTATGCTTTTATTGCAGCAGTTTTAATGTGCTATTTTATGTTTAGGACATTCTGAGGAAACTATCCTCAAAAGGACACTACGTGTGCACTTACAAAATGTAAGGGTGGGCTCTCAGTGATTTTCATTTTTTTGTGCATTGTCAACATTGTGAATGGTTTGTTTTTAGGTAGTGGAATCGAAAACTTTGTACCACAGAAAGTTGTGCACCTTGGGACTGAAAGAGCGAGGAAAGTGCTCGTATGGGATTAGTTGTTCTTCGCTTTTACATAATTTTTTTTGTTTATTGCAGTGCGTTCCTGTGTGCCAGCGACAATGTCTCCATCAATGAAGTACAAGCAAACCATTAAACATCTGCAGGCCAAAGTAGCAGCACAGCGGAAAACTATCAAAAGACTGCAGAGACAGCCTCACCAAGCACCGTCATCGACTTCGAAGGCCCTTGAAGTTATCCGACCGCACGTCACCGAGGAGGTTTTTAAACTTCTTTCTGCACATGTTTGCTTGAGGCCCAAACGCAAGGGCAAGCGGTTTCCCGTGTGGTTCAAGAAATTCGCTCTTCACTTAAACTTCCGAGGTCCGCGAGCATACCGATTTCTGGCTCCATATTTTTCTTTGCCCTCCCGGCGTTCATTAAGGAGGTGGCTAGCTAATGTAAAGATGACTCCAGGCATAATTCCAGGAATCCTTTCTTTCATTGCAACAAATACTCAAGCTTGGAATGAACGGGACCGAGTGTGCGCTTTAGTTTTCGACGAAATAGCACTCAAAAAGAATTTGTACTATGATGCTTCAAGAGACGTTGTCCAGGGTTTTACAGATGATGGCACTCATCGCACTTCAACCATCGCTGATCGAGCACTGGTTTTCTGCTTGTTGGTGTTTCGAAAAAGTGGGTTCAACCGGTTGCTTTTACTATAGGGCACACATCAACACCATCATCTGTTATGCATAACTTGCTGGTGTCACTCATTTTGGAGCTTAGGAGCATTAATATTGCAGTGAAACCAGTCATTTGTGACCAGGGCAGTTCAAATGTAAGTCTCGCTAACCAACTAAGAGTGACTGTAGCAAAGCCTTTTTTTGAAGTTAATGGTGAGCGGGTATATTACATTTTTGATGTTCCGCATTTAATTAAAACAACGCGCAATAATGTCCAAGCACAGAAGTTATACATTGGGGATGACATCGTTAACTGGTCGCACATTGTAAGCCTTTACCAATCCTCACATGAGTTGCGGTTGCGATTGGCTCCAAAGTTGACTGAACGGCACGTTCATCAGAAACCTTTTTCTAATATGAAGGTCAGCAGAGCAACTCAGGTCCTCAGTGCATGAGTTTCGATTGCTATCACGGCAATGGTGTATGCGAAGGTGCTGCCTGCCTCGGCCATCACTACAGCTCAATTTTGTGATCGTATGGACAGGATTTTCGATGCCTTGAACAGCTCGAGTAAAAAAAGAACTTCGCAAAAGGTGCGGCATGCAATCATGAAATATGATTCAGAGCTGATTGACTTCCTCCGAGGCCAGCTTCCCTGGATTGCATCATGGCAGTTTGTTGGCAGACGTCAACCACAAACCATCGTAGGTTGGCAAATTACAATTCAGGCAATTTGTCAACTATGGGACGACCTCTCCAAAAATTACAATTTTGAATACCTGTTAACACGCAGGCTTCAACAGGATCCTCTGGAGAACATATTTGGCCACATTAGGCAAAAACAGGGTTGCAACACCAACCCCAATGTAGCACAATTTATTTGTGGCCTGAAGCACATCTGCATAAGAAAACTCTTCAAGCTGTCAGAATACGGAAATGTCGAGGATGATGAATGTGACCTCCTCCAGGAGCAGCTCTCGCCATTTTCCCTCACCAGTGCGTCTCTTGTGGATAATGAGGAGTGTGCACAGCCATAGCCTGACGACTTTCCCGCTCTAGACGTTCTCTCTGAACTTGCGACAAACATTCACTCCCATATTATCGATGACTCCGCTGCATATTATGTAGCTGGTTTTCTCATCAAACACTGCCTTCGGAATGCATGTGACGGTTGCAGTTGCCCACAGTTACTGAAAGACGACAGTGAGACGCTTAAGGGTACCCACCAGTATTTCACAATGCTAAAAGCACACCACGTTCCCAGCAAACTTTTTGGTAATCTCACTGTGCCATCAGAAGCAGCTTTTGCATACGTACAACAACTTGAATCTCACTTTCTTGCCATAATTGAGGCCACTGCACATCACCTGAAAGTGTGCGATGTTTTGTATCACCATCTGTCAAGTGTTGGGGATTTTAATTTCTGCTCTGCTGCGTGTCGCGCGAAGTTTCTGAAAATGTTTTGCCGGGTTCGTTTATGTTGGCATGTGCGTTTTGTGAACCGAAACTTAGACAGGGTTAGGTTCCAGTCTTTAATCTCGGGCATACAGCTTGACAAGTTCAAAGGTTAGCAATTAGCGGCGGGTTTACACTACAGTATTCGAGTTGAGCCGAATCCTGCAATAGCTTTGTTATGTTATTACTTCGTTACAGCAGACTTCATTATGGTCTTATATGCTTATATTCAGTTCAACTGGACTAACCACTCCTTCGTTGCATTCATTGTTTTGGTTACCCGCTATGAGGAGTACGAACACTGTGTATTCGCTCGAAGTGATTTGCATAACCTTAAAAAGAATGTTGGGTATCCTGTCTGTATTTTTTGTAGCAAATACGGGCGAACTGTACACTTTACTGTGGGTCGCTTGGTCACTGTGTATGCTTTATCTCTCCAGCTCAAGTAATATATCGATAAAAAAACCGCTTGTTGAAATGTCTTCGAGCGGGTAAGGAACACAGTATGAAGTGGGCACGGTTCATGTTATCACGCTTTTCGTATTTTAGCTTCTCATCTTGCCCATCAAAATTTTCAAAAGAATACCCAAACTTGTAGCGTTTGATGGGGCTGCGGACGCTGCCATTTTATTTTTATATAGCTTGTGAGTGATTTGTGAAAAATAATGAGCCAAAGTGGTTTCCTTCTGCTATTTATTAGCCCTGTAATACCGCTCTCGTAGCACCAATTAAAGTCCACAATTCTGGATAAAGTGATGACTACAATCTATTTTAGCTCGCAAGCGTCACAGCAACACCCAGACGCAAATTACTTGGGATCTTAAGTTTTTGATGAAGGCGACGCATAACAAAAGCCACAAGACCTGCCAGTGTTGTAGCATAAAGTTTGTCTTTCACGTAGTGAGCAAGCTGCAAAGCCCTACCTTTCTGAGGACAAGCAGGCATCAAGTCTGCTTTTTTTTTTCATTTTGGACTAGCTGTTCTTAAGCACAGCCAGCACACTGCACCTTTGCCTTTCTGCTATATTGTGTCGTGTGGTTTCTGTGCGCTCTATTTTTCTATGCATTATTTCGGTTAAGCCCAGGCGTGATTCGCGACTTCATTGCTGTGTATATGTCACTTCTTCCTTCTTCATCAGCATTGTGCGCTGTGTTTTTGCCATAGATCCTTACTTACCCACTGGCCCGGTGTGTAATACTTCACCAGCTTCTCGGCTTCTGCCAACTCTAGCGATGTGTGCGTTGTCTGTGTTCTCTATGTATTTGTTACAATATTTGTTACAATTTATTTGTTAGGCGAGATGCATTTGTTGTCTACCTTTGTCATATTGTGCTTTTTATAATCTCATACTCTACCTTGCCTCTGAATAAAACATTGCGGATGCTCTGTTTCTTTGACTGATATATACATTGATCACTTGTTCCAAAAGAAAAACACAAGCGCGATGAATAAAACCGTAGTGAACTATCATTACCTGCATCTCTTTTTATTATAACTTAATCGAAATAAAAATTACGTCACGACCGATTCGCACGAGCCACTGAACAAAACAAAACAGGGAATCGCTAAATCAAAACGACCTACAAAAACTATTCATTTGGGCGATGAAAAGTGGTCTGAAATCATGAACTTTCGTCATAGCCAAACCTCGGTTATGCAAAGTAATTCAAAATTTGCGCCAGTGAAACCGAAACCGGAAGCACACGCCTCTTGCTCTCATCAACCACTAGGTGTGCTAGAGTCGATTGGGCCGCTGGGGTCTATGGGAGTGTCCACTCTTCACCTTTTTTTATTTCTCTATGATTGAGCTGCCACATAAGCGGCAGGCCGGCGAGTACGTTCCGGTGTGGAAGAGGGCAAGACGAGCAGGAGTAAGTAAGGTGCGTGCCTGAAGTTGGCGCCACAGGTGTTCTTGGTGCTGGGAAAGGAATTGGTGTTGTGGGGGAAAGGTGAGGCGGGAGAGGCGGTAGTGCAATGTGTGTGGTGTGACCACCCTTACTGCACATGAGCGTCCTCTCTCCCTGTCTCGCCTGGAAGTGTAAACGCAGGCACCGTCTGCTGGCCTACGCTCGCCCCCATCTCCTCAAGGCGTCCCTCCCCGCGGCTTTTACACCTTCATCGTGTATGTGCACAAATATACCCTATAAAAAAAAGTGGACGGAGGGATGACCGCCACCACAGCTCAGTGGCAGAGCATCGGACACGTCATTCGAAGGTCGCAGGTTCGGATCCTGTAGGTGGCAAGTAATCTTTTCGTCTACTTTTAGTTTTTCACACACTTGAATAACTTCTAATCCTCTGTACCTTCCTTGGCGTTATGTTAGTCTTTTCTCTTTCTCACACACACACACACACACACACACACACACACACACACACACACACACACACACACACACACACACACATATATATATATATATATATATATATATATATATATATATATATAATCTTTAACTTTTTCTCTCTCCTAAACCTCACTTTCCTTTCCCACCACCCGGACATAGTATACGAGAATATGGCTCTGCGCTGCCGGCGTGCCTGGGTAGATGAGTGGTTAGGACACTCTCGTATACGGATATAGTAAACATGAGTGTGAATCTAACTACAGCTGTAATTTTTTCACCAAGAATTCTTTTTCTTTTTCTGCATTTTGTATATCCCTTTCTCTTTGTTCTCATACTCATGCCCAAGCAGTTACTGCATCTCACGCCAAACATATAGGCGCACGTCTTAGTGGTGAAGACCGTGATGAAAATGACGAAGATGGTGTGTGCCGGTTTATGATGATGATAATTTTCCGAGACACACACCCAACCTCGACCTTAGCAGCTGTGTTGTAAAGAAGAGGATCAAACAATATACATTTATTTTTTTTCGCAAAGAGGTAAATGGTTCTATGGTTTGCTCCCTGAGATTTTCATGAAATATTTTTATCTCTCTCCCACCTAAGCCGCACGGACTCTGTCAAATACAAGAAGGTATACACGGTCCGCATAACTTACGTGGCAGGAAAAACTTTCGCATTAAAAGCAAAGTGCCAGAAATCTCGTATCTCTCCGTAGATAACTGGACGCCGTTTCCCTGGTTCAGTCTCCCTAATTGTCGTATCTCTGATGAAGCAGTTTCTCGGTCATCATCTTGCCGCTATACCATTCCTTCTCTTTAAATCGCGACCACTCAAGATATTAGTGGCTCGGTGAGACTCCCTCGTTCATTCAGTCTTGTACCGCTCGCTCACATTTAAACAGCCACCGCGTTCCCTTGTTGCAACATCGCGTATACACCATGCGCCGCTCTTGCGCGAAAAATGGCCTTGCTTGCGCACCAACCGAAGCGCGTCGTCGAATCACGGCTCAACCCCGAGTGACGAATCGCGAAGCGTGTTTCGTCGGCCTCGTTACCCGTTGCACATTACCACATTCCTTTGCCTAACTCAAACGCTGTTCATCGGCGCTTCGCTGGGGGAAGGGCGCGGCAATTATTCCTCCTCTCTGATCCACTTTTTCGCCCAAGTATATCTCCGGAAGCATCCGAGGAAGGCGCCGAGACGAAACCGCTTCGTTTATAGGTTTCTAACGAGTCATACCACGGGTCGAGAGGCTCGTTATCTCGGTGGCGACCCGAAGAACGTTTTCGGCCGACGCTGTTGAAACAGCGCGTTGTCGTTGATGAATGGACACTGTTATAAGCGCGGCTGCCGTCGTTTTCGACGCTCTCGACTGCGACACACTGTGTTGTGGAGGCACAGAGTGACGGAATACACACTTTAGGGGGTTTCTCTGCCTCGAATAGCCGGGAGAGCGGCAACCGAGCACATGTGCGCGTGCACGCGAGAAACATAAGCTCCCATGGGATGTGCGGTGGGGGTCGACGTGGTCCTTTCCTCCTCCCTTTCCTCCTCCTCATCTGGCGAGCTAGTCTCGTGATTTGGGAATGTGAAACAACGATCCCTGTTTGTGTTTTCTCTATAAATGCGAAGTATATATAGACAAATGTATACCATCTCCTCCTTTACTCTCAGCTCAGCCTTCCCAGCTCGCTCACGAAAGGCATTCACCACCGCGTCGCAACGACAGGGCAAGAAGAAAAAGGAGGGAGAGGGAAGGGGCTTGAGAAGAACAGGACTCCGTTCGAGTCAATGGACGTCGTAGCCACGGGCTCTCCGAGCTCGTTGCGAGACCAGAGCTAAAAATCTTTTCTCCTGCTCCTCTCGTCGCCACCCTTCACCCCATACAGCCCCCTGCCTCATCCCTCACCCTCTTCCCCTCCTCTCTTTCCTAGCCAACTATACCGCTGGCCAGCCGGACATTAGAGCAGGACAAATGGTCGAAGGGAAAACGGGCCAACATTCAGCGGCCCCTAATGGAGCCCTTGCGAGAATCTCGCCGACGTCGGGGGAAAGGCTCGCCTTGCCAGCTTCCCTTACGGGAAGGCTACGAGAAGACGAGGAGGGTGGAAAGAATAAATAAACGAGGGGGAAAAACGGGCGGGGGTGGCGACAAACGAGCAATCTGCGCAAGAATCACACTCGTGCCGCGCACCCCTTCGCGTCGCGAGAGCGGCGCTTCGTTGCCGTGTCTAGGCAC